>PVKC010001982.1:0-46323 GCA_004027635.1 Crocidura indochinensis
GGGGACAAATATAGCCTGCCAAACCAGAACTGCTAGTAGCTATGCAGATTGCAGATAATTTATGAAAAACATTCTGATTCAACTGACTAGTGCGGTAAGTGTCAAACAAAGGACAGCACAATTTATGTTGAAATTCCACATATACATGCTGTACAGATCAGCAGAACTAAAATGCAGTGAAATAAAAAGCACATGTCATCATTTTGACATTAGAGGTACTAACAATACATACAGGAGCTTTGAGATTCTACAAAGAACTTTGTCATAAGGCCACGCTATTGTTTTCTAAATTTAAAATCTTACATTTCAATGAAATGCTCTTAGATACTTAAAATCTTAATAGAAAGCACTAGAGTTCACAAGATCAAGTTAGTTATAAATGACAAGTTGGGAGCTTCCACTTACGTAGTTATATTGTTGAAGCTGAGAAATAGACGTTGGAGGCAGGGCAAATTATCCACATCTTTCTAGAAGAAAAAAAAAGGGAAGAATATATCGGTTGAAAGGAAAAGAAATATATAAAGATCTTCTTGTTCAGCTGATGAAATATATAGTCATTCCTATTTACTGCAACCTTGCTAGAACCACTGTTTTCTACCGGACACTGAGCTCCGTTATTCTCCACTGCAGAGTAAATGGGAGGGTTTCAGTACATCTGCAGAACAAGCTGCACCACTCACAAGGTAAAAGGCACTGAAGAGAACAGGGAGCGATGCTGCCGCTAGCCTCCTAACGCATGCTTTTGGGAAAGAAGCCAAAATGCTACTTCAGCATTTCAACGGCAGCACAAAGATAGTATGATCAAACATTTGTTTCAAATCACTTTTCAAAGGAAGCTGTTCCGATTCTTGACATTTTAAATTTATGTCCTTATCTTTCTAAAACAGCACGGAGAATTTCAAAGGGCTTTACTCATCTCAAGCATTGAGATTTTCAAAGGTTTTAATAACCTCCACTCGGCTAAAAGTTAACCATACACGGTCAGTTCTCACTCAAAAATAAATTTCATCCTAGTGTCATTGAAGGGCACTGGAAGGGCACTTTTCACTATAAGACAAGAATCAGAGGGTTTTATAATTGGTTAACTGTCCTGTTCCATTTAGATATAGCACTTCAAAGTAAACTGCTGCTGCTTAAATATTTTAATCTTACTGGGGCTGAAACAATGGCACAGCAGGTAGGGTGGTTGTTGCCTTGCAGACAGCCAACTTGGGACAGACCTGGGTTTGATCCAATATGGTCTTCTGAGCTTGTCAGGAGTGATTCTGAGAACAAAGCCAGGAGTAACCCCTGAATGTCACCGGATGTGACATTCATATAAGGTTCATATATCTATGAACCTTATCAAATATTAGACAATTCTGGTTCAAGTAGTTTTGAGGTATTTTTAAATCATAAAACAAAGGCTAGCTAATTTTTGAAAAGAAAAGATATAAATTCACTGAAAAGTATGGCATACACTGGAGTAACAGAATCGAAAGAAGAAGCTTAGTCATCACGTAGTCTACAATCTCATTATGCATGGGAGAAAAAAAAAATTAAACAGCTGAGACGTTCTAGGGACCAGTTGCAGTAGTTCCAGGTGATCCAGGATTCCTCTATCAAGGCTTTGAGCATCCTGTTCATTAAAATACTATACCTTGGAGATTACCACTTATTCTCAATCACAATTTTATTTTAATTAAGTAACTTACTATATGTAATGCTGGAATTCAAGGGCTCAACCCAGACACTCGTATATGTAAAAGCATGTGTCCCTCTTTTTGAATATAGCCCTGCCCCAAACTTCTCATTTTGAAGGAGTGTTCTTTACGATAATTCCCTGTTATCTCAGTTCAAATATCACTAGTTTAGTTATACACATCTTACATATTATTGAGACCAAAATTTCGAACCAAATCAAAACTTAAGTTTGACTTTCCCTTAGTCCTCACACTTCTTTCTTTAAAAACCACCACCTCTGGAGAGATAGTACAGTGAGTACAGTGCTTGCCTTCCATGTGGACAAACCAAATTTGATTTCTAGCATCCCACATATACCACCAGGTGTGATTCCTGAGTGTCTACAATGTGGCAAAAACAGAAAGTCCCTGGGGCCAGAATAATGACACTGCTAGTAGGGAGTTGGCCTTGCACACGGCCAACCTGGGTTCGATCCCTGACATCCCATATGATCCCCCAAATCTTCTAGGAGTGAATTCTAAACTCAGAGCCAGGAGTAACCCCTGAGTGCCAGCAGGTGTGGCCCAAAAGCCAAAAAATGCACATAAAATAAAATTAAAATAAGTTAAAAACAAAAACAACCACTTTCAGAGGAAGGACCTTTGGTGATGGGATGTGCAGCAATTCTGTACAACAAAACTATAAACTTCAACACAATTATAGCTCTGTTGCTTCTACTACAATAGCAAGAACATTTAGTTATATAAAATAATTCAAACCACTACTTTCTATAATCCCAATTAGAATTTCATGTGTAGAGCGACAGGAGAAAATACAGGTTGTGAGTGGGAACAGAGCAGGTGGGAGGTTAGATGGAACACAGGCCTCTTAATCAGAGAACCTGCTGCTAGGGATGGCAGGGATGACTGCTAGCTTGAGTCATGTAAGCAGAAGATAGAGTCATGTAAGCAGAAAAATCCAGCTAACAAGAGGGCCTGATGCCAACACAGCATCACAGAACCTATACATACTTCACATCAAATAATCACAACCACAAGAACTTCAACTCAGGAAGCCAAAAGTGAAGAAAATTAAGACCAAAGCCAAGAAGGAGCATCTTCATCATCCTGCTCATCAGCCCAAAAGGTTCCAATTCCAACTCACTGCCCACTTCCCCCTGTACTGATCTATAATCAAGATTCTGGTAAAAAAAAGTTATGTTCTGTACCATCAAGTATTTCCCCTTCTCCTTCATGGGGCTGACTCACAAACCAAAGGGCAAGAAGAATTGCCACAAATGCAAAGAGGGGGAGACATCCACACACAAGGCTCTACAAAGAAAAAAATGAGACAGAGAGGGAGAAGGAGTGAGGAGAGAGGATGGAAGTGGAGGAGAGGTGAAGATAAGAGGAGAGAGAAAGAGGGGAAAGAGAGGATGAGAGAAGGAAATAAGGGGAGAGGAAAAGAGAGGAGAGGATCTTTTAGAAGCAGTGAATAGAGCCTATAGAGCAGGAGGAAAACCAAACAGTCAGTGGATAAAGGGGGCCACACTCAGTGATACTCAGAAGCTATTCCTGACTCTACACTCAGAAATTACTCCTGGCGGTGCTGGGGGGGACCATATGGGATGCAGGGGATTGATGTACTATATAGCTCCAGCTGCCATGGGTATTTTTAAAGAAGTTGGCACTAAAGGAATCTCATCCATTGCTAATTGAAATATCATCCGAATTAATATATAAAAGTAGTATAGGGATTTCTCAGTAAACTAAGAATTGAACTGTCCTAAGGCCCAGCAATTCCACTTCTATCTAAAATGAGGAAACGAAATATTCAAAAGGACATATGTTCACCAAAATTCATTGCAGCACTTAGGACAATAGCTAACATATGGGATTAACCTAGGTTTCCAACAATAGATGAGTAGTTAATTAAGGTATGGTGTATTTACAGAATGAAATACTAAAGCAGCTTCAAGGAATGATGAAACCATGCAAGTCACTGCAACTTGCATAAAACTGGAAGATATCATGTTAAATTAAATCAGAAGATTTCAAATGCAGGATGATTATTAGTTCAGTAGTGTCTAAACCAATGTCTGAACCAAGAAAATATAATGTGGGGGGAGGGGAGCCTCGATCAATCCTGACCCCAAATTATAGGTAGAAGAACAGAAAAGGAAATAAATCAAGGGTTGGGAGTAAAATGAAAACAGGAAACCAAAAGGGAGAAATGGATGGCAGAATAAAGGGCCATGGATATCTCCATGGGTAGAGCAGTACAGCAATATATCCAAACCACAGAGTTAATACTGAAAACATGAGGTTCAAACTTCAACAACTATAACGACCAAACTCAAAAAATATGCCTATTTGAGCCAGAGTGGTGGTGCAGTGGTAGGGTGTTTGCCTTGCACACGGCTGATTCAGGACGGACCTCTGTTGGATCCCCGGCATCTCATATGGTCCCCCAAGCCAGGAGCGATTTCTGAGCACAGAGCCAGGAGTAACCCCTGAGTGTCATTGGGTGTGGCCCCAAAACCAAAAACCTAAAAAAATAAAAATTAAAAAAAATTAAAAAGCCTATCAAAGTAGTAGCCTAGGTGGTGAGTGGGAACCTGGGAACACTGGTGAAGGGAAGTTGACAATAATGGAGGATTGGTTGATAAGACTGTTGTATATATAAAATTCAACTATTGGTAACTTTATAAATTAATTCTTTAATAAAATTTGTTAAAATAAAAATAGTAAAAAGTGAACAAATAAAGAAGCTGTTAATAGCACACTTGTAACTCCAGATTGTAGAAGCTATAAATCTAAATTTGAATTAAACACCGGAGACTCAGACTGATTTAGGGGAGGTGGGCTGTGGCGGAGGGGCTGGGAAGTTTGATAGAGACTTGAAAGCAGCCTAACATTAAATATTAAAAGAAGGGGCCAGGAAGGTGTCGCTAGAGGTAAGGTGTCTGCCTTGCAAGCGCTGGCTAAGGAAGGACTGCAGTTCGATTCTCCTGGTGTCCCATCTGGTCCCCCCCAAGCCAGGAGCAATTTATGAGCGTACAGCCAAGAGTAACCCCTGATCGTCAAACGAGTGAGGCCCAAAAACCAAAAAAAAAAAAAAAATCTTAAAGAGGTTTCATTTAGATACTATTTTAACAAAATATTTATTATACTAAAATGAATTAATAAAACAAGTCATGTTGCTAAAATAATTTAAATGAATAAATATATCCAAGAATATTTATTTTAATAATTTATTTGAATAAATAATGTCATTACTTTGTGGAAGAATTTTTTTTAATTAGCCAAGACCATACCACAGCATTTACTTTTTATTAGAAAAATGCATATTACTACTATAAATTCAATAATCAAATTCTGGGTTTGAAGACTATTTTTTAAAATGCAAATGCTTAAATTAACATTCATACAACAAACGTTTATATACGGGCCATTCCCCCAAGGACCATTTTTAAATGACTGGGCGCATTTCTTATGAAACCAAACAAATGATCTGTAGGACTTCGCACCAGGCTTTTGCTACCACCAAACCAAATGCAGCCATCTTCACTTTTATTAAGATATGCAGTGTGTTTTTCCTGCAGTGCCACTGGAAATGCAACCACATGCACATAATGTGCATACAGAGGTCATATGAAGAAATGGAAATGCGTGATACTAGGCTAGTTTGTTTTCCCATCAATATGTAATTTTGATAATGTTTATTAATTTATTTATTGGCTTTGGAGTCACACCCAGTGCACTCAGGAGTTACTTCTGGCTTTGAACTTAGAAATGATTCCTTGTAGGCTCATGGGACAATATCGGATGCTGGGAATTCAACCTGGGTCAGCCATGTGCAAGACAAACACCCTATATGGTTCTACTATCACTCTAACCCCTGACACAGTTTTGTTTTTGTACTGAAAAAAAGGACCTCTAAAAAAGACTTCAGCTTTTTTTTTTTTTTTTTTTGCTTTCTGTGCCACACACAACAGTACTCAGGGGGTAAAACCTGGCACAGTAATTCCTCACAGCAAGACATGAAGAACCATATGGGATGCCAGGAAATTGAACCGGGGTCAGCCAAGTTAAAGTCAAACCACCCAACCTGTGGTATTATCGCTTCAGCCCCTTCAGCAATTTTTATATTATGGTTCTCATCTGATAAAAAGAAGTAGACATTATCTAATTGCAGGCAAATAAGTATCAAAACAAGATATATTTAGATCCAGGGTTGAGAATTACTGTGAACATGTCAAACTCAGCCTACCACCTTTTTTTTTCCAGTGTGGCCTATGAGTTAAGTTTGAATTATTCACTGTTAAATGATTAAAACAGATTAAAAGTAGAATCCTGTAGTACATGGAAATTATAAAATTCAAATTTTAGTCTCCAAAATAAAGGGTCTTTTTTGTTTTGTTTTGATTTTGGCTGATAGTCCAGCCATATCCAGATGTAATCTGGGCTTATGCCTGGTTCTATGCTCAAGTATCAATCCTGGCCAGCGCCCAGGGTACCACATATGGTACCTTGAACTGAATCTGGGTCAATCCAGTGAAAGGCAAGTATACCACCCACTCTGGACTCCAGCCTTCAGAGATTTCAAATACCTTTCAATAAAAACAGTATCAAGTCATATTATACCAGTGGGTGATAAAATTATCATTCTTTATATTTGTAATTTATGAAACAAAATTTTATCAGAACTGACCAACAATTTTTCAAAATCATTAACCGTTATTACCTGATAGTCTTAAAAAACATAACAAACTGGAAAAATAAGTCAGAATTTAATTAGATCTAACAATATAATCACTTTCATAGACAGCCTTTCTAAGCTTTAAAAAAACATAATCACTCACAATCCTTTTTGTTGTCCCAACTTAATTTGTATAAAAACCCATAACTTTGAGGCCGGGTGGTGGCGCTAAAGGTAAGGTGCCTGCCTTGCCTGCGCTAGCCTTGGACGGACCGCGGTTCGATCCCCCAGTGTCCCATATGGTCCCCCAAGCCAGGAGCGACTTCTGAGCGCATAGCCAGGAGTAACACCTGCCGCTGGGTGTGGCCCAAAAAAACAAAAACAAAAAAACAAAAACAAAAACAAACCCATAACTTTTATATAATTTTTCTATTAACAAATTTCTAACACTATGATAAAAAATAGAAAACATTACGTAAATAAAGTCTTTATGCATCTGTTTCTATTTGCAGAAAATAGAAAGTTGTTGAAGGCTACTAGAAGGCGGTTCCACTAATATGAGAGTCATAAACAAATAATGGAAATACTTAGGACCCAGGAAATAAATTCACTATTAGTAGAAGACAAGGAGAAATCCAAAGATGACATCTGTAAAGCAACCCTAAGAGCAAAAAATGCACATTTAGAGACTAGACAAAAAGTCTAGAAAGGGCATCTCTTAGGGTATAAAATGAAACATTGCCTGACATCTTTGCCCACAGAGAGGAATTTTAGAGTTAAGAAATTTGTTCACCAATAATAGTTAAGTAGATCCTTCAGTAAGTGACCTGAACAGTTATTAATGCCACAAAATACAAGTTTAATAGCATATTCACTTTGAAAAACCTCACCTTTCGATGTTGACCAATCCTAAACTGTTACCTCATGAATTACCGTACTCACTGAATCAAGCTTTACACTGAGAGATCCACCTAAGAACTCTCAAAAATACTATAATTCCTTTGCCCTTTACAGCATGAATAAAAATTATGCTGAGGTTGTCATTTTGGGCAGAAACAATCTAAACTTTGCTATAATAGTAGCTTATTGCAAAAGTAGCTTATTTGTGGGGGGGGGGGACCAGAACTCAACAACTTGAAAACTAAATCCTTATAACTTTTAAAATAAAAAGTCAGCACATATTTTACTTTTAAGCATTAACCCTCCTCAGTGATTCTTTTCTAGAGAAAATCGTTTCATAGGGAAAGAAGCTATTCTTTCTATTTCCCTTAAAAGCAATCATTTTACTATACCTACAATAAAGACAAATAATGAAATATCCATATATAAGAGAATATTTATAGATCATCTGCTTGCTCAGAATCTTAAATACATTGCATTTTAAAACACAGAGAGCAGGGCCAGAACAATAGTTCAGTGGGTTGGGCACTTGTCTTGCATTGCATGCAGTCAGTCAGGTTCGATCCTTAGCCTCTCCTATGGTTCCACAGGGACTCTCAGGAGTGTGTACTGACACTGGGTGTGTACCGCTCCCCAAGTAAAAAGCCCAAGAAGAGGGCTCAAAAAGATATAAACTACAGTCAAATTACAAACCTTATAATTATATTCAGGAACATTTTTGAATATTTAAACCATTATATATAAAGCATAATATTTTAGAAGTATACAAAATAACTTATAATATTAAGAGAATTATAATTATATTTAATAGAATAAATATTTGCTACCTAGAAACATATTTGTATTACTTTGCTTAGACAGTTTTCCATATTCCTAAGCCTCAAAAAAAAAAAGAAAATGATTCAGCAATCTGAGTAAGAACATCTATTACTGAAGTTATTTTTAGAATAGCCTCATGCAGCAGTATCTGAAAGAAAAGGTGAAGAAACAAGTTTTGACAAGTTCAAATACAGTAATGATGACTATCATAAAATCAGTTCTACTTTGATTTTTGTTTTACTGTCATGCAAAACAAATCTAGGGATAATTATTTAAATGTTGAGAACTAGAAAGATTCATTAACGAAGTATAGGGCACATTTTCAAAAAGCAAAGAACACAAAAAGTCATATATTATTATAATTAATCTTTCAGGGGTCTGGGACTATGTTCAGTGGTGCTTAAGGCTTATTCCTGGCTCTGTGCTGAGGGATCTCTTCTGGTAGGCTTGGGGGACCATACAAGGTGTTGGAGGATAAAACCCAGACAGGCCACATGAAAGGCAAACATCCTATCTTCTGTGCTATCTCTCTACTGTCTATTTTTAATGGTATATTAAATGAATCCCAAAGTAACTACTTGTTACATCTATCTCTTTGTGACACAGACATATATTATATGAGGAAGAATAGGTTTAAGTCATCACATCAGGCAACTGAGAGTACACTACAATGTCAATGAAAAAAATAAAAGTCTACCATCTGGCTCTTTTACAGGGTTTAATATGGATATCTGCATTTTATATTTGTCACCTGTCCACTTCATGACAATAAATACTGGCTAGTCTAGATGCAAGAAATTTTTCCTAGTCTAATTTTCTTTTACATTACTGTAACTTATCCTAAGGAAAAACTTAAAAGAAACTAAAACCGTACTTTAAAGGGGGTAGGTATTTTTGTATTGCGTTTTTGTGTTCCTAAGGTATATCCCTAGGAACGGTATAGCTGGATCATATGGGAGCTCAATTTCCAGTTTTTTGAGGAATCTTGTTTTCCATAAAGGCTGGTCTAGCTGACATTCCCACCAACAGTGAATGAGAGTTCCTTTCTCCTCACATCCCTGCCAGCACTGATTGTTCTTGTTCTTTGTGATGTGTGCCAGTTTGATTTGCATTTCCCTGATGATTAGTGGTGTGGAGCATTTTTTCATATGCCTTTTGGCCATTTGTATTTCACACCTATATTCATTGCAGCACTATTTACAATAGCCAGAATTTGGGAACAACCAAGATGCCCTTCAACAGACAAATGGCTAAAAACACTGTGGTACATTTACACAATGGAATATTATGCCGCCATCAGGAGAGATGAAGTCATGAAATTTTCCTATACAAGGATGCACATGGACTATTATGCTGAGTGGAATAAGTCAGAGGGAGACAGAGAGACACAGAATAATCTCACTTATATGGATTTTAAGTAAATTAAGGACATTAATGTAATAATGCCCAGAGATGAGGGCTGAAATGACCAGTTCATTACATGAAGCTTGCCACAAAGAGTGGCTAGTGCAGTTCGAGAAATAACTACACTAACAACTACCATGATAATGTTAATGACTCAGAGAATTAGAATGCCTGTCTTGAATACAGGCAAGGGTTGGGGGAGAAGGGAAATAGGAGCATTGGTGGTGGAAATCTTGCACTGGTGAAGGGGGGAGGTGTTCTTTTTATGATTGAAACCTAACTACAATCATGTTTGTAATCACAGTATTTAAATAAAAATATTTAAAAATAATTTAAAGGGGGGCACTAGTATTTACAGGAGATACTTCTAGTTTTGAAACTGTAGAGACATAAGATTGAACAGTTATAACAAAAGAAAACACTCAATTTCATAACTTTTCCCACGTTAATCTTTAGTGCAAAAATACTTTTCCACTTGATATAATTAAGCTCCTCATAAAACAAAAACTCTCCTCATATCCATGCTCCTAAAACCTCTAGGAAAACATTATAGAAATAGATATACTGGCCGGTGAGGAGGCGCTAGAGGTAAGGTGTCTGCCTTGCAAGTGCTAGCCAAGGAAAGATCTCAACCGCGGTTCGATCCCCCGGCATCCCATATGGTTCCCCCCAAGCCAGGGGCAATTTCTGGGTGCTTAGCCAGGAGTAACCCCTGAGCATCAAACGGATGTGGCACAAAAAAAAAAAAGAAAAGAAAAGAAATAGATATACTAAGCTCTAGCTTTATAGCAATTTATTTCGAACTATTAACCTATGGAGTAATTTATTATGAGCAAAACTCAGAAAAATTATAGGTAGCAAATATACAGCTCACAAAAAAATTTTAATTTCTTAGCCTGATAAAGACTATACACTACCAAGCTTAAATTATCAGATAAATAAATTGGAGCATAAAAAAAGAATATTATACATAAACATGCAAGTAATAGAGAAAAAGTCTACAGAATTTCTATAAATAAAGCATTAATATTTTATTAATTTATTTATTTATTTATTTATATTTTTTCTTTGTGTGTAGTTTTGGGATACTCTTGGCTCAGGGCTCAGATGATTACTCTTGGTAGTACTAAGGATACCATGATAGGGCTGGGGCTGGGTATCCAACATATACCTCCTACATGCATGCACTCCACCAGCTCAAAAAATTATAAACATTAAAAACTCAACGTACAGGCTAAAATTAGTCCAAATAAAAGAAAAAGGACGGATTAGAACCCTGAAACAGAACAAAAGAAGTTGAATGAATACAGAAATGGGGCAAATAATGATATAAATTTTTATAAAAAACAAAGTATAGAGCAAGAAGATCCATACTATATTTAGCAAGCGCTTAAGAAAAGCAGGAATTGGAGAGATAGTACATAGGATAAGATCTTGTATGTACCCAACTCTGTTTCAATCGCTGTTTTACATATGGTTTCCAGAGCATGACCAGGAGTGATTTCCTAAGCTCAGAGTCAGGAGTAAAGCCCTGAGAAGAGTTGATGTGCTACCAAAAAAAATTGATATGGTATTTATTAAAAACAAGAATAAAATACTCTGGTTTTCTTCCTCTTACCCCTCAAAACCATCAGGTATTATCTTGATAATCCCTGGCACCAAAAGGATTTAGAATTAAATTGCAGGTTGGACAACCCAGAATCATGGAGAAGGAAGACCCCCCAATCTTCAAACAGAAACTGAATTTTGTTAATGGTAGGAGATAGGACAAGAGAGATTGTACATGTGCGTTAAAGCACTTAACTTTTATGTAGTCAAATCCATTTTGAGTCTAACAGTGAGATGAATGTTACCAAGGTCCCTGAATACCACAAGATGTGGCACAAAACCCCCTTTCCAAAAATGGAAGGAGATAATATTTAGAAATATAGAATTCTCTCTCTCACATGCAGAATTTAAAGTAACATAATGTGGAATAATAAATACCTAAATATAATAAAAACAAAGAACGTGCGCTGGTATTCAGTAGGAAACAGGCCCCTTGAGGTGGCAGGAGAATAGCTGGGGGTAGAGAAGGGCAGTAAATACATGTGGTAGATTAAAGCATTCTACTAGAAAAAGAAGTGGTGCTGAAGTAATGTCCTCAAGTGTAATGTCTGAGCAATCTATCATCCCAGCCTCCCATTCACACAATTTCTTGATTTGAATTTTTTTCATCTATTTTGAATAGTTTGATCAATTTCTTCTGTTCAGCTGCATTGTCTGGTTTATGATAGGCAATACTCTCTGAATTTCTTAATAACAAAGTAAGCCAGCATGACCAATTTATCTTCTCAGTAAAATATTAGATTAATAATTAGGAAATATAAAATTTAGTCATTCCTCTGATGAAAATGTCTTTGCTAGTTTATTTCCATTTTATTTTGAAAACATTCATTTCAGTGCCATATTATGGTATAAACCTACTAAAATGTATTTTGAACAGTGATTAAGTTCAAAATACAAAATACCAGCAATTGAAATGACAATAATATAAATATTTATAACAAGATACATATAGGAAGACTGTTATAGATTAGCATTATATAAATATGTATGTGTGTTAGAGGCAATGTAATTATGATAGCCTGTTAACAATGACACTAATATACTATAGACTGTTAATAGATCCAGAATTCAGAATTACTGAAATACAATTTTTAAAAAATCTTGTCTCAAACTTCTGGTATAGCATTAAGAATATTTCCACAACCTAATGAATTTCAAGAACATCATAAAGAAATTTGAAACAAATGGTGGAGCCTGATCCCCACTGTACACATTTTTTTTTAATTTTTTGAAAATTTTTTATTTTTGTGGTAGAAAAATTAAAATCTAAATTTTAATAAAAAATTTTTCAACATGGCTGCCTCCCAAGAACTATGTCTGCCTGTGAGGGAAACAATCCCTCCCAGAGAGCTGCAGGAGCCACATCAACTGAGGTGAGCTGCCCTGCCCACGAAAGGTAGAGCAAGCATTTCAACATGCCCTGTGCTGTTGGTGCTGGGAACAACCCTGCCAAGAAGAACCTGCAGAAGCCACATCAACAGAAGTGAGGTGCTGGCACACACATGAAGAACGTGGTCAGAGAAGCTTAGCCATACCTTTTGCTTCATGCTGCACATATCTCCTAGTCAATGAACCTTAGCACAACACACAGAACCTTCACACTACAGATGTGAAAATTAGGAAATAGCACAGGCCTCCACCATGCATAGAGAATGAAGATGGCAACTCCAATGACCCAAAAAGTGACATCTACCTATTTAGCCTCTTAGATAAGGAGTTAAGAAAAGAAATAGGAAGGATCTCATAAAAATCAAAGAAAGCATGGATCTTACTCATGGTTTATAAATACAAATCTAGATCTGCTATCATGTAAGTATATAAAAGCCAGGCTATGATATTCTTATATACATAAACAAAAATAAATACCCATTCTCACATAACACAAGAAACCTGAAAATTCACTCAGATCATATGTCAAATTTATATTAATGATTTTCTTAATTCAGATATTTTAATGCTTTGATTCTGATGTTCCTCTAGCTATATCTGTTAATTTCTGGCTCCAATCTCACATAGTCACATGTGAGATGCTATATATTGGAATATATTACAATTTAATCAGTAAAATATGAGCATGTATAGAAATATGTATATAGGTATATATTAGAATGAATAAATTCACATAAATACTAAAATAAAGAGATATCATTGACAGTTATTATTTTTTATTGAACTACCTTATTTATATGATAGAGTTTTGTGCATTCATCATTCTGTGAGAAATCCTCCCACCCTTTATTTTTTTTCTTAACAAGTTTCAGGAAACTGGAAAACAGATTAGATCTTAATGGAGATAATCCTGAACAGTAAAAACTATAGTTCAGAAATAGCAAGATGCTGTCAGGCTTCAAAATAGTAATTCTTACTGATAGAATGTCATCTAATGCCACACTCAGAGACAGAACTAACAGAGAATAGGCGTGACCTCTCGTTAACTGGCAAATCAAGCAGATATGTAATTAAAGACCTGTCTACTCAACAGCTATTCCAAGAACCCCAACAAACCAACCCCACCCACAACCCACTCCCACTCCTGCCAAGAGAAAAAGGATGAGACAGCGAGAGAAAGAAAATGCTTCAGCTGGAGCCTTGGGATTTGTTTCTTTATATAACAACTAATTTATACTCAGGCATTAATTATTCCAGAGAAACAGCTTCTGGTTTTCATTTAGAAAAAGAATTCAAGGAATCACTAGCCAAAGAAATTAAGAAATCCATAAATGAACAAGTCAACCAATTCAAAGAACTCTATCAGAAAATGAGAGAATCCATACAATGGGACTAAATTAAAAAAAAAACATGCTAACAAGTCACACTAGCAAAATTACACACATAGAGAATCACAAGCATGAACTTGAAAATACAAACCAACAACAATAACAATGAAGTCAATAAAGAAACGAGACAAAACATTGGAAGAAAATGTAAGGTCTTTAATGAACAAAAACAAAAGAAATAACCTACAACTAATAGGAATACCAGAAGAGGAGAAAAAATGGAAGGGGGAACAAGTAGTGAGGGAAATAGAAGAGAATTTTCCCACTCTCTCTGGAAAGAAAAGGCTGTACAAATCCAAGAGGTGAAAAGAGTATTAAACAAAATAGACCCTAAGAGATCAACACCAAGTCATATAGTACTCAAAATGGCAAAAAAAAAAAAAAAAAAAAAAAAAAAAAAAAAAAAAAAAAAAAAAAAAAAAAAAAAAAAAAAAAAAAAAAAAAAAAAACAGAGAAAAATAAATTCTTCAAAGCAATAAGGGATAAAAAAAATCTCAAGTACAGGAGCCAAAGAGAGTAACCCCTGAGTACTGCCGGGTGTGACCCAAAAACTAAAACCAAAAACAATAAACAAACTAACAAAAAACCTCAAGTACAAAGAAAGGAGCATAAGAATCAAACCAGATCTTCCCTTTGAAACAATTCAGGCAAGAAGACAGTGGAATGGCATATTTTTAATTTTTTATTACTTTTTTGATTTTTGAGGCCACACACAGTGACACTCCAGGGTTACTCCTGGCTATGCACTCAGAAATCGCTCCTGGTGTGGGGGGATGCCGGAGATCGAATCAAGGTCTGTCCTGGATCAGTCACGTTAAAGTCAAACGCCCTACCTCTGCACGATCTCTTTGCCCTGGAATGACATATTTAAACTACTGAATGAAAAAAACGTCCAACCTAGAATCCATGACCTAGCAAAACCCTCATGTAAATGGGAGGGAGGGTTAAAGACATTCTCAGACAGAAAAGAACTCACAATGTTTGCTCTAAACAAATCAACTCTAAATCAACTATTCAGATATGAATTAAACAAACCAAGCACCCACTTGTAACAACAACCACCCTAAATAATATGCACCACAACCCTCTCTGTCAATAATTTCCTTAAATGTCAATGGACTAAACTCTACCATTAGAAGACACAGTGTAAAGAGTTGGATCAAGAAACAAAACCCAGATATCTGCAGCCTGCAGAAAACACACTTTCATTATAGTAGTGTCAATCTTTATAGTGTTTCTGTATTGACTTCTTGGTTATTGTTGGCTTGTATTTTGTCTTCAACTTCAAACATCCATGTGATTTTATATGTGTGCAATTCTGCTTCTGTGGCTTGCTAGCATGTCTTTTTATTTCTTTTAGTTCAGGATAGACACAGGTTGAGAGTAGTAAGATGGAAATAAGTTAAACATTCCATTGGAAAACAAAAAAAGCAGGGACAGCCATACTCATTTTAGACCAAACTGCATTCAACTTCAAGAAAGTATGAAGAGACAAAGATTGACACTACTTATTGATCAGGGGAACATTAGACCAAGAAATACTAACTCTGATCAACATTTATGCACCAAATCTAGAGCCAGCAAAATATGTAAGGCTTTTGCTCACAAACCAGGAAAAATATATACATGGAAATGTGATAGTTGTGAGAAATTTCCATTATCTCCCATTATTGCCTCTAGACAGGTCCACTAGGCAGAAAACTAGCAAGGATATGAGTCCTAAATGAGAAACTAGAAGAACTATGACTAATGGACTTACACAGGGCCCTTCATCCTCAGAAAGTGGAATACACATTCTTCTCAAGTGTATGTGGGACCTTTTCTTAAATAGACCATTCCGTAGGACACAAATATAACTTACATAAAATCTCAAATATAAGAGTTATACCAAGCACTCTATCAGACAACAATGTAATAGTGATCAAGATTACTAAGATTACTATAAAAAGAAGATGTGGAGGGGCTAGAGAGATAGCATGGACGTAGAGTGTTTTCCTTTCATGCAGAAGGATGGTGGTTCAAATCCCAGCATCCCATATGGTCCCCTGTGCCTGCCAGGAGCAATCTGAGTGTGGAGTCAGGAGTAACCCCTGAGTGCCGCCAGGTATGAACCAAAAAACAAACAAAAAAATCTAGCACCTAGAGACTAAACAATATGATGCCCAACAACAGCTGGATCACAGAGGAAATCACCAAAGAAATAAAAAGATTCCTTGAGATGAATGACAATGAAGAAAGAAATTGCCAAAATCTATCGGATACAGCAAAAACAGTATATAAGGGGAAACTCATAGCAATGCAGGCTGCTATGTTAGGAAAGAGAAAAATGACAAAATCAACAGCTTAAAGGGATATCTTAAGTATCAGGAAAACCATCAGTAAAGGAACCCAAACACAGGTAGAAAAAAATAAATAATAAAAAAAATCAAAGCATAAGTAAATAACAGAGAAACAAAGAAAACAATACAAAGAAGCAATAAGATCAGGAGCTGGTTTTTTGAAAGAATAAGATAAACCACTGACAAGACTCACAAGAAAAAAGGGAACACATTTAAATACATTGAATTACAAGTAAAAAGGGAAAGATTGCAACAGAACCTCAGGAATACAATACATCATGAGGGCTTATTATGAACACCTGTACTCAAGTTAGAGAACCCAGAAAAAATGGACAGATTCCTGGAAAAATATCATTGCCTGAGACTTAATAAGGAGGAAATAGAAAGTCTAAATGGGCAAATCACAGCTAAGTAAATTGAAACAGTAATTAAGAAACTCTACAAGAATAAAAGTCTAGGACCAGATGGTTTTATAGATGAATTCTATCAAACATTCAGAGAAGAATTACTACCATTGATCCTCAGACTGTTCCAAAACAACAGAAAGACAGGATTCCTCCCTAATTCCTTTTCTGAAGCTGTATCATACTCATTCTAAAGCTGACAAACATACCACAAGAAAGAAAACCACAGACCAATCTCACTAATGAATATGGATGCAAAAGTCCTTTACAAAAATCTTAGCAGAGGGTAGAGAGATAGCATAAAGATAAGGCACTTGCCTTTCATGCAGAAGTCATTGGTTCGAATCCCACCCTGAGCCTGCCAGGAGCGATTTCTGAACATAGAGCCAGAAGTAACACCTAATCGATGTTGGGTGTGATCCAAAAAACAAAAAAACAAAACAAAAAAATAATAATCTTAGCAAACCGAATCCAACAGCACATCAAAAAGATTATACACCATGACCAAGTGGGTTTCATCCTAGGGATGTATGGATGGCTCAACATACACAAGTCAATCAACATCATACATCACATCAACAAAAAGAAAGGCAAAAGCCACATGATCATATCAATCAATGCAGAGAAAGCATTTTTTATATCTTTATTTAGACACTGTGATTACAAACATGGCTGTAGTTAGGTTTCCAACACCCCTATTCCAGCCCTTTGTAAGAAAATTCATAAAGCACTGTAAATTCCATTTTAGTACTTACCACAAAAGTGATCTGATTGTGTCGTAGGTTAAGTTCAGTTAATGAATCCAGTCCATTAAGATTGTCAACATGACTTAAAAGGTTCCTGGCAAGATTTAAAACTCTCAAATCACCCAAATGATTGACATTTTCAATTTTGGTAATCTGTAAAAAAAATTGAGAAAGAAATTATTAAGGAACCTAAGTCTCAAATGAGTGCATTATAAAGACCCTAGAAATAAAATATTTAAATTCATTGAATTCAGTGACAATTTTATATGAAGACATTTAAAAATCTAGTTCCTTTTTGAGAAATAATTCAAAGTGTGAATGCATGCTTTAAATTTTGAAGGCCTGTTGTGTATTGCCCAGTACTACATGGTACCATGAATACTGTCAGAAATGAACACTAGTAGTCGTCAAGTACTGTCAGGTCTAACCCAAAATCACAAAATCAAATTTAGAAATAAATAAATATATCTCCATTTTCTTCTGTTGTAGTGTGAAGTCATCTAATTTGTGAACATTAAAGTCTTGTACCATTTACTTGACAAATATTTAAAACAGATCTTATTAAATAATCAAAGAGCCCATCACTTGGAGTATCTCAATGCCCAATACCACGAAGGCCACAGATACAAAATGCCAAGATACTAAATGCATCTATACAAACAATAAATGTCAAGTAGAAACTTAACTGTGTACTCCAGGCACAATGTTTGACCAAACAAGAACACTAAAATAAAGGCACTGAAAAGAAATTATATGAAGTTTCCCACATTAATTCCTTTTATACTCCTAGATTATGAAAACATCCAAGGTCTGAATGGGCAATTCTAATTCTATCTAAGTTTCGGTGAATGGCATATTTTCATCCTTCCTTGTGGTTGCATAGTATATTCTATTGTTAAAATGTATCACAACTTCTTGTCCATTTATTTGTCATAGGACTTTGTCATTTATCATTTGTCATTTGGATTCTTTCCATATCCTGGCTGTTACCTTGGCTGTTAAGTGAACTAAGTAAAGAGGAGAAAGACAAATACTAGATGTTCTCATCCATTTGTGGTATAAAGAATACGAAGAGAAATAAATTTGTGATGTGCCTAGGGCTACAGAAATAAGAATGCCAAGGTAAGGGGAGGGGCAGAGGTGAGGATAGGAGGAGGAGACAGACTGGAGATAACATAGGGGGTAGGTCGAGAATCTTGGACAATGAAGGAACAGAGGTGACTGTTCAAACTATATAGATCAAAACTCTAAGAGCCAACACTATTATAAACATGTTTCCCAAAACTTTAAGTATTTAATTTAAAAAAGTTTGATATGGAGGTGGGATGTGTAATGGCAGGGGATTCTAAATTATTGGTAAAGTAAGAATAAACTGGTGATGGGTTCTGAGTTGGAAACTTGTTTGCTTGACACTCTATTACTAACATCACTATAAATCATAAACAAAAATAAACTTTAAAAAGATTCTAAGATGTATTTCATTTTGTAACCTCATCTAACAATGCTCATGGTTTAAATGGGCTCGAGTATGTGGTGCAGGGGACTGAACCCAAACTGGCTTTGCACATCATAAGTGCTCAATCCACTGTACTAACATTCCAGGAAAAAAATTAAGTATCTTAATGGAATATCTGAGGAACTAAGGTCTCAAGAAAGGAAGAGAATTGAAATTCTCTATTAGTGTAAGTGCTACAGAGAGGAGGTAATATTTGGTTAAGGTCTAAAGTAATGGATATTATTTGGAAAAGAGAATTCAAAGTATAGTATCTGCATACACCTAAGCACTGAGCTGTGTCAGAGAGGCTGAAATTGCACTCCAAGAAGACAGTAAGAACTATATTCATGAAGTTATGGAGCTTAGCATGATACATTAATCTTAATGGATTGAGTTTCCATATGACACAGAGTAGGTGTCCTTGTGGAGGAATTTGTAAAAACCTTTCATTATTTTTTAATTTCATGGTCTGGGAAACAGCTAAAAGGTTAGAGAACATGTATTGCATGATAACAGAAAGGTTCAACCCATGACACCACATGGCCCCTTCAGCATTTCCTGATCCTATTTCAAACATCAAGTCAAGAGGAGGCCCCTAGCATATACCATGTTACCCCCAAAACAAAGTAATAAAAATAATACTTATAAATAAATTAAAATAAAAATAAATCTTATTATCACTAGATATTAATCTCCCATATGTATGGTAATTATAAAAACATTAAAAATGTATTCAGCACTGCAAAGCATATACTGACTAAAGAAATTTTACCATATTTACAATCCAGTTTTACTTGCTATTATTTAGATCTTCTCTTAAGTTGTAAGAAATATCATCTATTTTCTATCTAGATTTCAGTGGAAAACCTAATTAAGTTGATCATAAGTTCATTAATCAGCTTCAAATTTTATTCTTAAATAGAATAAGGAAACTCAAATCCCCAAAGGCAGCAGAAACTGAGAATTGGGATTTAGTCAGAAGCTTATCTTTAAGGAGGGTATGAGGGGGGGAGAGGGGGAAGAAAGGAACAAAGTGGGAGTAAGGGGAAAACACCGAACAATGGTCGAAGGAAGTTGACACCTTAATGGAGGGTGTAGTATTGAAATATTTTAGGCATGAATTCCTTCTATTATCAATATTGTAAATGATAGTGGTAAAACAAACTTAAAAAAAAATAAAATTTCTTCTAAATTTATTTTTCTAAATTCAGTGGTTTTGTTGAAACCATAAATGTCTGTCTATGAACAAGACTCAGTCATAAAAAAGTTGTTCAAGTCTGTTATCAGGTGTTTTAAGTATTCTTCTGGTCCTTCATTAGTATATATAGGTTAGGAGAATGAGTACATATTCTTTTTTTTTTTTTTTTTTGGTTTTTGGGTCACACCCGGCAGTGCTCAGGGGTTACTCCTGGCTCCATGCTCAGAAATTGCTCCTGGCAGGCACGGGGGACCATATGGGGCACCGGGATTCGAACCGATGACCTTTTGCATGAAAGGCAAACGTCTTACCTCCATGCTATCTCCCGGGCCCGCACATATTCTTGATCATTAAACTGACCATCATTGTTTCTTTATAAACTTTTTGAGTCTAAAGTCTATGTAGTCTAATATCCTGGTCCTTTTGAGGAGGTTGTTAGCTTAAGAACTGTCTTCCAACCTTTGACTTACAGTCTGTTTGCTATTACTATTCAAATGCATAGGCAGTAGCATGTTGGTTTCAATTTTCTTTTTTTTGGGGGGGGGGTCACACCCGGCAGTGCTCAGGGGTTACTCCTGGCTCCATGCTCAGAAATTGCTCCTGGCAGGCATGGGGGACCATATGGGGCACCGGGATTCGAACCGATAACCTTTTGCATGAAAGGCAAACGCCTTACCTCCATGCTATCTCCCGGGCCCTGGTTTCAATTTTCTAATCCATCCTGCCACTATGTCTCTTATTTCATGCATTTGCTCATTGACATTGAGAGATATTGTCATGGAGATTTGTACAAATTTCTGAAGAAGTTTGGCATGTTTGTCCTGTCTTAAAGTGGCGATCTTACTTCTTGCAAAATTTTGGGTCTATGTAGTTTTTTAACTGTTGTTTACCTGTGAAGCTGTGTATATTTCCTTCAAATTTGAATGAAAGACTAGCTGGGTAAAATACTCTTGGTGAACATTCATTGAGTTTTTTCCCCACTGGGCCCAGCACTCTCTTTTAGCCCAGAGAATTTCCATTAGTAAATCTGCTGTAAATCTTTTCTTTATTCTGGGTGGGAGGAGGGGGTCATATCAGGTGACACTCAGGGACTACTCCTGGCTATGCACTCAGAAATAGCTCCTAGCGATACTAATAATTCTGTGGTGTGAGGCAATTTTCAGGTCATCAACAATTTTGTCATCTCTATACAATACAGGTGGAGGGGAGAAAATATAAGATTGCCTAATATATGAAGCTTATATAAATAGATCAAGGCTGGTTTGTTGTTGATATAATATATATAATGTGATGTATGTATTATATATAGATTATATGCATACATGGAGATATATGTATATAGATATATATGTATATAGATACCTTATTTTCCAGCATATAAGACGACCCCCTACTTTTCCTATTAAAATATAGGATTTGGGTTATATTCGTCATATAAGACTACCTCTCTTTCAATGCACAACAAATGGAAGTTAAAAAAACATAAGAAAAAAAGAGTAGAACCCTCAAAGGTTAACAGTATATGTTTAATAAAGCTAGACTTTGGAATGCCAACAATCATTTTACATTTGTCATTTGTAGTGAGTGACTGTGATTTTATGTTGTGATCTACATTGAGAGCAGGGAGAGGGTGCTCCTCTAAGAGCAGCTGGCTGGGGTGCAGTGATTAATAGGACAGCTAGAGGGAGACAGAGTGCCTCCTCTGTGTCCCTAAAAGCTGAACAGAGGACTTAGCACCGGAAAGTCAAAGACCAGTGATGACACCCAGCAGCTGGATGGGAGGTGGCACTTGGTAACTCAGCTCTACTGTGTGCCCTGAAAGATTAATCAAGACAAGCAGAGGACTAAGTGATGATGCCTGGCAGCTGGATGGGATACGGCAGTAAGAGGGGAGGGGAGCGGATCACTCATCCCAGAAGCTGGAGTAAGTTTAAGCATGCAGTGTATAAGATGACCCCGTCTTTTTAGAACTTTTTCATGGGTTATAAAGTCATCTTATACAAAATCAGAAGACACGTCATTCTTCAATCTGTGCAAAAGCCAAGATAGCTATCTCAACTGTGACTACATGACTGGGCAGAGCTTATTCTGGGACAAATAAAAAAGTCCCTAGTCTAGACTTTGGCCTAGAATATGTACAATAACCAAGATCTCTAATTTCAGAGGTCTGACTGAGACAATTGCAGCTGAGCAGATCTTCTGGAAACATAATGAAAGCCCAGGCTTTGTCAGGGGACTAGTGTAAAACCAAGACCACCAACTACAGGATTGATTAAAACAACAGTGATGGAACAGAACTTCTAGAACCATAAAGGAGGATGCCACCCTAGGGTCCATCCTATGAACTGTGCAAAGACCAAGAGTTCTAACTACAGAGGCCCGATTTTATCATCCACGACTGAGTGGAAAGTTTCTAGCCACCACAAAAGGACCTAGGGGAGAGTAAAAGACCATGTTCTAAGCCTGTAGTTATTCACATGATAGAATACTTCAAGGATGGAGAAACCCTATATTTATTAGGCCAAGAGAATTCCTTTTCTAATCTTCCCAATTTTTGCTGTGCCTATGCAAAGAAAGAAAGAAAGAAAACAAAAGCTCAAACTAATTTTTTTGGTTTTGTTATTGTTGTTGTTTTTTCTTTTTTTCCTTTTCTTTCCCGCTTTTTTCTATTTGTTTTTTTTTTCTTTTTTGTGCTTTGTTTTGTTTTTATTTTAGGACCATGGTTATTGGGTGGTTGTTGTCTTTGTTGCTGTGGTGTTTTTCGGGGGGGTTGTAGTTTGATTTTTTTCTTTCATTCTAACAGAACCTCAAAATTTGAACCATCTTGTTCCGCCTCACAAAATGAGGGAGAAATAATGGAAGGTACCAAGACCAAATAGTCATTGAACATTAAGTAGAAACTAAAAACAATCAGACTTAAACACCAAATCCAAAGCCAAAAACAATGGAATCGATACCCAATCTACAAGCTAGACATAGAGATAGACATATACCGGTAGCCTGGTGGGAGGGGAGGGTAAGGGAGGGGAATATGGGATGCATGCTAGCAGGAATGGAGGGAGGACAACATTGGTGGTAGGAATGCCCCTATATACCTAAAATATTACAGTGAAAGACTTGTAAAAAAATGAATTAATAAAAGAAATTAAAACAAAAAACAAAAAAGTTGTCTTATACACTGGAAAATATGATATATGTGTGTATATATATATATATATATATATATATATATAGAGAGAGAGAGAGAGAGAGAGAGAGAGAGAGAGAAAGATTAACTTCACATTGAAATGACCAGGACCAAAAACTGTTAGGAATCATCAAGGTTACACTAAGGTTTCTACTTTATCTTCCAGAATAACAGATATGTTCACCATCAGACATATCATGAATCATGCTATCATACCAGAATATACACTAACCACCTAGGAGGTTTTCCATCAGTGTTCAATAAATGCTTTTGTTCAATAAACACTTTTGCATCAATGTTCAATAAATGCTCACATTTCAGAAAATAAAATTAAAATGAAAGACCAGGGATGAAATAATCCAAAAATGCTCTGAAACAGCAACATGAGGGGAAACATTATAAAGCAGATGAAAAACTAAGACAGACACAAAGGCAGAGAAACTCACAACAGAATAAGGTGATCAGGTTATATAATAATCAGGAAACTATAAAGCAAAACCACAAGGAAATACTTTGTAATTCTGATTTGTAGTGAAACCTGACAATTCAAATAGTTAAAAATGATGTTTAAAAAAAAAAACCCAAGACCTATAACAAATTAATGGTGGTAAGACAGGATCAGAGATATAGCACAGTGGTAAAGGTGCTTGCCTTGTACTCAGCTAACAGATCAAGTTTGCTGCTCAGTACTGCATATGGTTCCCTAAGCAGCACCAAGTAAAATCAAAAAATAAAAATAATAACAACAGGGGCCGGAGTGGTGGTGCAGTCATTAGGGTGTTCGCCTTGCATGTGCTAACCTAGAACGAACTGCAGTTCGATCCCCAGCATCCCATGTGTTTCCCCAAGCCAGGGGCGATTTCTGAGTGCATAGCCAGGAGTAACCTCTGAGCATCACTGGATGTGACTCAAAAACAAATAAAAAAAACGAAAATAATAACAAATTGTGGCAGTATAAAGTGGTATAATAACTTTGCAAAATGATTTGACTATAACTCCTCCTCGTCGTCCCTAGTGTGAAGGACTAAATCCAGGGTTCCACCACTGGAGTCACATTCCTACTCCTGGCTTTATATTTAAAATCAGATTTTTTTCTCAAAAAACTATAAATTATCAGTTTTATTCCTAAATATATAGTCTAAAGTACAAATTGTATATGAAAAAATGTTTAAGATTGTTATTAGGAGTATTATTCCTAACAGGAAATAGCCCAACTATCAGTAATAATCTGAAAAAAAGTTTTTAGTTATACCATGGAATGCACAATAAAAGCAAACAAATTACTTAATCATCATAAACAAGTATAGCTAATATAGTAGTATATTCAAACAATAAACATTAGCTTACAATACACAATATGATACCAGTCTTTAAATTAAAAATATCATGCTATTGCTGGGAGCAGGGGCAGAGGGAGGACAACATTGGTGGTGGGAATGCCCCTGATTCAATGTCACTATGTACCTAAAATATAACTGTGAAAGATCTGTAATCCACTTTGGTCAAAATAAAGATTATTTTTTAAAAAACCATGCTATCAAGTAATAAAGTTTGAACACACATATGTGATAAAACAACCACCAAGGAAAATCTACAACAGAATTCAAAATAGTAGCTACCACAGTAAGAAGGAACATCTAAGTACAACTAATAATATAATTCTTGAATTAAGTTTAGATCGTGTATAGTTCTAAAAAGCCTATTGTCTCTTAAAAATTATTTTGAGTTCAAATGTATGATTGATTTATCTTCTAAAAAAATACTAAGTCATATATAAATAGTCCTAAGCTTATCTTAGAGCTTGTATTAGAAATTTCAGTGAGCAAACTCTTGAAAAATTCAACCTAAACGTAATTCCCAAAACATTTACTAATCCATATTTCCTGAATTTTTTCCTTCAGGTAATAAAATTAAAGGGTTTTATAATACCTGATTTCCGTGAAGGTCTAAGACATCTAAACATTTTAAATTCTCCAGATTTGATATCTTCTTTATTCTGTAAAAAAAAAAAAAAAAAAAAAAAAAAAAAAAAAAAAAAAAAAAAAAAAAAAAAAAAAAAAAAAAAAAAAAAAAAAAAAAAAAAAACAGAATAGAGTAGAATTAGAGATTTAATCATATATATTAAAAACTAAAACATGCTAGGGCCTAATTCTTTTTAATTTGTTGTATTTGCTTTGTTGCTATAAAGGTATATATCTCTACAGAGAAATGAATAAGCCTATCATTTCTAATTACATAAAATTTTATATGTAATATTTCTTAGTGATTTAATGATAATGTTATAGTTCCAAGGGGCCAGGGCTAGGAGATGTCCCAAAAAGCTGAGTATAGGTTTGTTTTTTGATGCCAGGACCAGTAATTCCTAAGTCACAAGGGTCCTCAAGCACTCCAAAAGAACAACCAAAAAATGATAAATAGAGCCAGAGAGATAGCATAGAGGTAGGGTGTTTGTCTTGCATGCAGAAGGACAGTGGTTTGAATCCCGGCATCCCATATGAACCCCTGAGCCTGCCAGGAGCAATTTCTGAGCTTCGAGCCAGGAGTAACCCCTGAGTGCTGCCGGGTGTGACCCAAAAACGAAAAGAAAAAAAAAGATAAAGAAGATATACTCCCACTGGGGAAAATATCAAAAAACAACGTAAGGCCATAGCTTTTGAAAAAATATTCTATTCTTGTTTTATGTTGTTGTTGTGTTTGGGGTGAGGGGCACTGGAGAGGATAAGGAACCATATCAGGACTTCTCTTAGAGGTGCTAGATCACATGCAGAGGTTCCCTCATGCAAAGCATCTACTGCAGTCCCTGGAGTCTTTTCCCTGGCCCAAGATATTCTACTTTTAAGAACTTTAGGATAAGGCACTTATTCAAGGCAGTCCTGTTTACCTCAGAATATAATCAAAATGTGTTATGTCAATCCTCAAGGCTATAAACTAGCTAGCTCTTACAATTCAGCCTCATTTTCACTATCCCACATACAGGAATTTCCTGCTAGTCTAACAAGACAAATTCATTTCTAGCTCAGGATATTTGTCCTTTCTGTTCCATCTGCCTTGATGCTCTACAGAACTTTATATGATTCGTGTATTTGTATTACCCAGGTCTAAGATCAATTATTTTCTCAGAGCAACCATTCCAGAATCAAACAGATCTTCTTTCTGACCCCTGACTGCTCTAATCTCCTCTTGCCAGGTTATTTCATAACATTTATGCCTGACTCACATTCTTTGCATTTATGTTTGATGATTTCCTTCCATAAGCCAAAATGTGAGCCTCAAGAGGATAAAAAACTTTTATGTGCTTCTAACTGTATTTCTAACATTTAGAGCAGTACCTAGAACCAAAAAAAAAAAATCTAAGAAATATTTGTTTAATGAATGAATGGCAAGACAAAACAAATGAATTTGTTTACATTAGTATTCCTAACAAGATTATTTATTACAGAGGTAAAGGGACACCGAATAAATGCTTTCTAAGTGGGTCTTCTCGATTTGTGAACATTTATTTGGCTATTTTAATTTCCAAACTTGTGAAAGATAAAAACATTTCTAAAAAGTTTTTAAAAGCACAGTAGAGCCACCGCCATGCCACTGCCATATCAATTCATCAGCCAGCTCTATAGGTTCATTTTTTTCTCAAAAGAGATGTAAACCAAGTCACAAAAATTCATGGGCACAACAGTCTCACAATTGATAACTCTAAGGTCCCCTCAGCAGGCAATTTGTCAAATCTCTGACCTGCAGAAACGTCAGCAGATGCCACCACACACCACAATCACCATTATACCAATGGCCCGACTTTACTCCTTTACCACTGATCTCTGCTAAGACACCTAAAACAAAAATTCCAGGTAACAAAGACTGCCCATAGAATGGGAGAAACTATTCACCCACTACCCATTTGATAAAATGCCCATCTTATGTAAGATAATATAGAGCTTGGCAAAAAATAAAATCTAACCCCATGCAAAAATGGGGAGAAAAGAAGAAATACAGATGACCAACAGGAACATGAAAAAAATGCTCCTCATAATTAATCATTAGGAAGATGCAAATCCAAACAAATAATATATCTCATACCACAGAGGCTGGCACATATCACAAAGAACAATAACAGTGATGGTTTGGATAGTGGAATAAAGGGACTCTCACAGCTGATAAAAATGTCAATTGTCCCAGACTTTTTGAAAAACAATATGTATATTCCTCAAAAAACTAGAAATTGAGCTTCATATGATCCAGCAATACTGCTCCTAGGAATATACTCTAGGATTCCAAAAACACAATGCAGAAAAGGCATCTGTACTTCTATATTCATTTCAGCATTACCTACAAGAGCCAGAATCTGAAAGCAACCCAAGTGCACAAGAACAGATAAGCAGATAAAGAAACTATGGTCTATTTATACAATGGAATACTATGCAGTTATTAGGAAAAGGAAGTCATGAAATTGGGTTATACAAGGGTGAATATGGAGAGTGTTTGTTATGCTGAGTGAAATGAGTCAGGAGAGAGGGATAGAATAAACACACTCATTTGAAAAAAAACATAAAAATTATACTATGGTAATATATATAGATACACATACACATTATATATATTCCACTTTCGTGTGTGTGTGTGTGTGTGTGTGTGTGTGTGTGTGTAATTCCAGGGTTCGGTTGATGAGTTTTGCATTTTGTATCTAATGATCAGAAGAAAATGCAAAGAAGTTCTAGTCATTGGTGATCATGTGATCTCCAGATTACCAAAAAGTCTCTTAAGGATAGGAGAGAATATAGAAGACAAAAAAAATTAGGCAAGCAATTCAACTGCAAAATAGTTCAGAGGGATAGGAATTTTTTGGTAGTCCTGTAAATGTCACAACATTTTAAATAGGTCTTTGTATCCTTTTTATAACTGTCAGAACTAAAAAGTATATGACTATACTTGTTTTTCTATGTATGGTTCCTACTTAAGTCACTTTAATGCAGGGGTCTCAAACTCAATTTACCTGGGGGCCACAAGAGGCAAAGTCGGGGTGATCCTTGAGTGCAAAGTCAGTAGAAAGCCTTGAACATTGGGGGGAGTGACCCAAACAACTAAAACAAAACAAAACAGAACAAAAAAAGATTCCTCTAGGGCAGGGCCAAAAAATGTTGTACGGACGGCCGAAAGTTTGAGAGCCATGCTTTATTGGAAACATTTAGAGAAAAATAATAATAAACACAGAGAATAGACAAGAGTCTGGAACCCTGGGACATGATCTTGAAAAAAAGAATTTTATATTACCATTAATTAGTGAAAATAAAGAGACGATCTAAGATCAATGTGCTAAGTAAAAATAGGGGAGAATGGAACTGGGTCTAAAAATCACACCATACCTAAACTTTACCATTTAATATAAAAATCATTTTTGGATTTTTCTAAGACACTGCAAGACACTGGAAATGCTGTACAGTAAAAAAAAAAAAAGCAGTAGAAAGTTCACCAACAGATCAGAGAGATAGGTCAAAGTTTTGTATGCACAAGAGTAGGGTTCAATCACTAGCACCATGTGGTTTCCCCATACATATTTGGAACAAGTAACCCAGTCAGAAGTATCCTCTATGAAATGCTGGGTATGGTTCAATTTAAAAACAAAATAAGAAATTAAAAGACTTTTGGAGCCAGAGATGTGACTCAGCAAAAAGAATCCTTGCTTGAGGCCTGAGTCTAATCCCTGGCAAAAATATAAAAATAACAAGTTGGGGGGCTGGAGAGACAGCATGTAGGCAAGGCGTTTGATTTACATGCAGAAGGAAGATGGTTTGAATCCCGGCAACCCATATGATCTCACGAGCGTGCCAGGAACAATTTCTGAGTGTAGAGCCAGGAGTAACCCCTGAGTGCTGCCAGGTGTGACCCAAAAATAAAAAAAAATAAGAATAATAATATTGGGAACAAAAATCAGAAATTGTGTAGCTTCACTACAAACAAATTAATGAGAGAAACTAAAATCATATATTATACAATGTTAAATACAAATAAAATACCATCTGAATTAAATTTAATAAGTTATTTGACAAAGTATAAGTATCTACCCTACCTTCAAACACTGAACTTAATCATAAGTAAATTTAGCAGCCTAACGTGAATACAATTACATCAAATACAGCTTATAAACAGGGTGCTCATAACAGAGCTTTTAGGGGACCATGTGGAGCCAGGAATCAAACCAGGGCCTCCCACATGCTATCTCCCCAATCACTGCTATTCAGTTTTCTGAAAACAATTTAATTTTGAAATATATTAACGCTAAAATAGTCTTTAAAATTATGAACATGTTTGTAACCATGGTGTTTAAATAAATTGTATTTAAAAAATCTTTAAAAATATATTTAAGGCAACATATCTGCTGTTTATTCCAAATAAGTTATAAGACTGAAAAAATAATAAAAATATCAATTATAGTCAATAAATGTTTCATGGTTTGACTGTCAAATTGAATCTCATAAAACAAATTATGAGTGAATATTAGCATATTTTTCACTTGATAAGACATACCTGACCATAAGATGCACAAAGGTTTTAGACGAGGAGACAGTGGCTGTGAAAAACCAGTCTACAAGGCTAAAGTATATTTACAATACACCAGTCCACAGCTGGTTAAACACATTTAACTAACTTTTTTTACATCAGAAAATTAAAAAATATTATTTTACATACTCGGGCTTCAGCTCCAGGTTGAATTCACTCCATAAGATGCACAGACATTTCCCCCCATCTTTTGGAGTGAAAAAAAGTATCGTATAGTACGAATAATACAATAATTTGCCCAGAAAATCTTTCCAATACTTTAGACTATTGAGTTACCTTCTAAACATGACAGGTGTCAACATTAGTCCTAAGTATCACAACATAAACTATGTTGCAGATTACCTGTTCTACCAGAGAGATGATACAAGGGTTAAGCACTTGCCTTGCATATAACAAAACCCACCACAGCCCAATTCCGGGCACAATATAGGTCCCCAGAAGTGATTTCTGGCAAAGAACCAGGAACAGCCCCTGAATACCACAATGTGTAGCCCAGAAACCAAAAGTAGAAACAAAGAACAAGATTACCTGTTTTTCCCCAATAGAAGGACACGGAGAGATCTTAAAGTAGAAAGCCCACTGATTTCTTCAATCTGGTTATCATATAAATCCAAGAATATTAGTCTCTGTAGATTAGAAATATTTTGGATCCTAGTTATAAAATTGTGTTGAAAGTTCAATAAACGAAGGTGTTCTTCCCCATCGATAATAGGACATACAGTCAGCTTTTGCCTAGAAAATATCATTTAAAGTTAATTAGGGTCTTAATTTTCAGCCTGCTTCCTTCTTATAATTATTACTATTATTATCTTTAGCCATGAAGAGAAAGGCAATAAACATATCTACAAACCTCCATGAATTTGTATCTATAAAATATAACTGAAAATCCAAACACTTCAATAATGATTAAGTATTAAAAACTGACTCTAAGCTTTCATTGTATGGAAAACATTTCCTGTATCAGTTATTTCACATTATCTTGCGATAACATCAGAAAACACTCAATATAACTGCCTTGTGCAATAGGAGTTGAGAATACTAAAAGACCCATATTAAATAATCAAAAAATGCACCTGCCAGAAATATGAAGAGTCTGAGCACTGAGTCATTAGAGCAAAACAATATAAAAGTCTTCGCACGGGCCCGGGAGATAGCATGGAGGTAAGGCGTTTGCCTTTCATGCAAAAGGTCATCGGTTCGAATCCCGGTGCCAGGAGCAATATCTGAGCATGGAGCCAGGAGTAACCCCTGAGCATTGCCGGGTGTGACCCAAAAACCAAAAAAAAAAGCTGAGATCTTCCAGCTTGCAAACAAAAGTCTTCGCACAAAGTCATAGACTCATGAGCTAAATAATTTCATAGGAAAATATAGAAATTCACCTAACTTCTATTTACTTTTCATTTTGTTTTGTCTTTGTTTTTATTTTTAAGACACCTGCAGCAATGCTCAGAATACCAGGAATTAATCCAGCGACTCCCACCTGCTATCTCCCCATCTCTGCTATTCACTTTTTTTGGAAAACAATTTAACCTTGAATCTATTAATGATAAAATTGTCCTGTAATGTCTTACTTCAGAGCAAAGATGACAATGATATAAGGGTGTTATTTTTTTTTTAATTTGCTTCCAGGAGCCAGAGCGATAACACAGTGATAGTACAGTGAGTAGGGCATTTCTTTGCATATGACTGAACCAAGGTTCAATCTTCCAGCATCCCATGTGGTTGTCCTCAGGCCACCAGGAGTGATGCCTGAGTGCAGGAACCCTTAAAACCAAAAACAAACTAGCTTCCTAATAAATTCTTGTATCTAATAAGGTTAACTATTGATAAAAATATAACATTTTAAAATACAGGTGCCTAAGAAATTGACTTGAAATAAAAGAAACTGAAAAATATTATGTTCAATTCTTCTCAAGTGTGCTTAGTACTTAGAATTCATAATGTGAAATTATGCTACAAAATTTGGTATTCGTCTCCTAAATTATAAATTAGATTAAAAGTATTATGGTTTAAAATTTATATTTTGTGCATAATTTAAACAAAAAAATTAAATTGCCTTTTACCTTATTGTCTTTTTCTGTTCTCTTCCATTTAATGGCATCCTCAACTTTTAGTTCATTCAATTCTTTCTGTTTTCTTTTGTTTTGTTTTGGGGCCACACCCAGCATTTTTCAAGGGTTACTCCTGTTCTCTGTGTTCAGAAATCGATCTTGGTAGGCTCAAAGGAGACTATAGGTTGCAGCCATGAGTTGCAAGGGATTGAACTCAGGGTAGAAGGCAAATGCCCTACCTGCTGTACTATTGCTCCAGTCCCTGCATTCAATTCTTAAATGTCTTCATTAATATATGAAAATAACCACTGATCCTCCCTTTACATAACCCATGACAATTTGAAAGAAATCCATCTATCATAGACTGAATCTAATGACTAAATCACAACTCTAAGGCTCACTTGTATATATCCCATAACTCTGTAATTCCCTACTGACTGTAAAAGCAAGCACACCTCATAATCCAATGATCTCCAGGCCCCAGAATGGTCTATGGTCCCTCAAGCCCACTAAGAATGATTCCTGAGCATAGAGTCAAGAGTGATAAGTCTGGTAAGTCCACACTACTAAGTGTAGCCCAGAAAACAAGCAGAAGGAAAAAAAACAAAGATAACTAGCCAAAGTATACTGTCTTACATGGAGTCTTACATATGACTTGTTCTACTTTTGCCATATTATTTCCTACTTAGTGCCAGTAGTTTGATCAGTGGTATTACTCAGATCTAGTTAGAAATCACAACTTCCTTTCCATTTCTTGATTGCTGAATCCTATTCTTGATTCCCTCATCTCCTTGCTAAGAAGACGCACAGCATTGCAGTCTTGCCCGCGAAAGTCATTGCTGAGATTCTCTGGCTCTTAAATAATGATCCTGAGTGCTAGTCATGATGTCAACTTACTTTCTTGACATCCTGGAACTGATCAAATTATGTCCAAATTTATGGCATCTTTGTAATACTGCCATTTAATAAACAGCTTCTGGAGTTGAGTCAATTCCCGAGGTCCTGACTTTCCTTGTTAAACAACTCTGTCTGATCAAAGCATGCTCCATCCAAGAGGTTCACCCCACCACAAACCAACTTCCCAGTTGACTGAGTCATCTCAAGCAACAGTATAAGAACCTAGCTTTCAGTGTCACAGTCATGCAAGTACTGATACCTGTTAATATCAGTAGCATGAAACTAAAGGGCTGAAGTACTATTTATTTTTGACAGGACTTTTACACTATGAAATATATTCCTCCCCGCAAATCCCCAAAATAATATAATATGAAGTTGTAAATATTAAGTAGCATTAGACTCTCAAAAACCAAACAAATGGTACAAAGATGTTCTAACAGTTACTACCCTCTTATGTACTCTATCTACAAAACAATTATATCCTCCATATCCTTCCAAAGAGTTTTTTAGTAATTACAAACACAAATGACAGCTTTCTCAGAATGCACAATCTAAGTTAAGCAGTTTGCTTAACAATTTTTGTCATATATAAACTGTTCAGCTAGAGGCATGCACTACCAAGATAGTTTATCTTTGAACAGAATACTAAGTAGGGGTTGGGATCTTTCATCCTCCTTTCTATTGTAGATAATCTCCAAGATTTAAAGATCATAATCAACTATGTAGTTATTGAGTTCAACTTTTTTTATTGTTCTATTCTGGGTGGTATATTCTGGGTGATGAATAAAACTCCTGGTATTTATAGATTTTACTATAGATAGGAGTAGAAAGACAGTAATCTAGTAAAAAAATATTTAATATATTAGATTACTGTAGTAAGTGCTAAAAAGGAATACAATGCAGAAAGGTAGCATGAGACTGTCTAGGTGGAAAAGGTTGCAGCTTTGATAGGGTAACTAGAGGTTGTCATTCCTGAGAAGAACACATCTGAATAAGGACCTAAGCTAAGCAAATGAGGCTATAGATATATAAAGGAACAGCATTCCTGACAGAAGAAACAGTAAGCACAAAGCACTGAAGTGTGAGTTAGTGCATTCAGAGGCATCAAGGAAAAGTGTGAGGCTGGAATATTATGTATATGGAGAAGATATTAGAAAGCAGTGTAGTTATAAAATTAAAAAAGAACTTAATTAGATAAAGACTGTGAGCCCATATGGAGATCTTAATATAAAGTATTTTCTATCCTAGAATCCATGTTCATCAATGTCATATTTTAGAATTGGTATATAACTCTTAAAAGAATATAGTCAAACTCTTCTGAATTATGCAAATGTAAAGTTCCTCCCAATACTCTTGAAAGGTTCAATTTTAAAACTGGTAAAATGATTATATAGAGGCAGAAGAAACATAAAGATTAAGAACAAGAAAAAGGATGTAGGAAACTCTTTTGCACCTTTAAAAATCTTATGCTATGTCTATAAATTATCTAAGCCAGAAAAATAAAATAAAATAAATTGTCCTCACCTTTCTAGAGTCAACCTGTCTGAGTAAAGAATTTTCTCTTCAGAAGAACGTTGAAGAATGGGAAATGATGGCATTGATGAACTCACCAAATTAATATGATCACCTATTAAAAATGACAAAGTACTTGATTAAAAAAACTTTTAAAATCTTGAAACTATAGCACCTTATATTTGGAGAACCAACAAATAGCTCTTTTAGGCAGTATTGTCTTCATAGTTCTCCATATTTAAAATGGCCAAATTTAAGGTTTTTTATGTAGTGCTCAGACCTAAATTATGTTTTATGTTTATACTAAATTTTTCCCTTGACTTACTGGTTGGATGAAAGCTAAAGACTACTTCAGTGCTATTATTTTCCCTTCAAACTTCTGATTCCTAACGCTAAAGTTTTAATTCTCACGGTCATGACAGTCCCTCATTATCAGATATATGTTGGCCAACGCTATGACAACCCAGCCAGATTCTAGATTTTGAAGATGTCTGAATAGTAGAATCTCCATAAGCTGCTGAGGAACTCATGGCAGGTTTCATTTCCAGTCCACATAGTTCTGTCACGTTGGTTGTGGGTGAGATACATAATGGCTTATTACAAGGCGAAAGGTTTATTATTATTACTCTCCCATCTCCTTCAAAATATCAAAAAGTTGATCACAAAGCTACAAAATACACAACTGTGCTACAGGAAATACAGAAAACATAGTTTTGGTAAGCAAATTGTGAGACCAGCTACCATGAGGACAGAGTACTGCATAGACGAAAATGAATGTCACTGATCCTATAAAGGTATAAAAGGGATTCACAGAGATACAAAACTCCCCCTGTGATATTTTTAGGCTTAAGTTAGTTTTTGTCTAGTAATTTTTAATCTAATTAGCAAATATATTAATAAACTATATAGAATATGCAAAAATACAGAATAAAAATGCCTATTTATGTATTCAGGCCTAAGTATGTCTAATTATTTTCCACGTAATGAAAATCGTTATAGGTGGGTTTGAGGGGAGGTAAAGACCTAGAAAGATGCATAATGGCCAAAGAGATACTAAGAAATTCCAGAAATTAAATAAGATTTGAGAAATGAGTTTAAGGTGAGAGTTAATAAATTTCCCTATGAACAGAAAATACCCTGAAAGAAGCAAAAAAATGTTAAAATGGTTGAAGAGAACAAAAAGCTATAAATAAAAACTGAGGTTGTGATACCATTCTGTTGCTTAAGCTGATCATTAGGGCAAAAAGATGAAAACTAAATATACAAAATCAACAAACACTTGGGAAGCCATCAGACAATTACAATTTAAATAAATATAAGTTCCATATAAACTTAGTAAAGGGTTATAACCAGCTTTTTTTTTTTTATTAGCTTTTTCCAGATCTGCAAAGCATAAAATATCAGGTGCCTAGCTTCTTCAACAATAAACAATGTTCATACTCTTACTATTCTGATCTTCACAAAACATCAAGATAATTATGTTTTAGAGTATAAGCATTCAGAAATGACATATTCTGAACTGGTTTTCAGATGTAACTAGCTAAAAAAAATTTCCAATATAGTAAACTCATAAAAATCAGAAAATTAGAATAAAAAAATACCATAAAAAGTTAATCAAGGAATGATTAATAATACTATTAAAGGAAACATTTTATACAACCTTGCAGCTGTACTCCAAACATTTTATAATATTATAAATTATATCAATAAAACTGGATTTAAAAGTAATTTACAAAATACATGTTGAATAACTAAAAGCAGACAACCGTAACTTTTTCCACTGGTATTTTGCATTTTTTTACTTCTTTTGTATGACTTCAAATAAATCCTAAATTTAAAAGACAGCTTTAAAAGATTTAAGTAAAGACATAAGGGGACAGAGAGACAGTACAAGGATTAAAGTATTTGACTTGTATGGTTCAATCCACAGGGTGACATATGACTCCCTGAGCAATGCCAGGTATAGTCCTGGAGATCCCTGAACATCACCAAAGTTGAACATCCCATCCATGAAAGAAAACTAATCTCTGAGTTGAAAGGACAACTATGAAATAAACCAGATCACATAAGGCAGATTTTCCAAAGGATAATCCATATATCACAACCATCAGAATCACCTGACATATAAAAATGCACATTTGCAAATCCTACCCAAGACCTTATGAAAAATCTGAATGGAGAAGGAACAAAAAAGGACTGCATTTCTAAGAAGGTCCTGCATGATTCACACTAAAATTTAAGAGACAGCAATTTCCTTTTCTGCTCATGATTTCCCACTCTACTCATTGCTGCCTTTTCACTAAGTATCTCTTATCCTCATTAACAAGCCATTAGCTATTTAAATTCAATTTTAATGCTTTTTTAGTATGGTATTTGGAGCATTCTTTCCCATTCTTTTGTGTATAGCCCATCCTAAGCAAAAAAAAAAAAATTGTAACGGAGCAATAGCATAGCGGTAGGGCATTTGCCTTGCACATGGCCAAACAGGGATGTACCTGGGTTTGACCCCTAGCATCCCAGAGGGTCCCCAGAGCCTGCCTGGAGCAATTTCTGAATACAGAGCCAGAAGTAACCCCTGAACATGGCTGGGTGTGGCCCAAACCCCCTACCCCAAAAGAAAAGAAAGAAATTGACTTTATATATATGTAACATATATATAATACCTATCTGATTTTAAAATATATTAAATCACTTTGGTAACTATGGAGCCATTTCATTCTCATTTTTTTTTTCGTTTTTGGGTCACACCCGGCAGTGCTCAGGGGTCACTCCTGGCTCTACGTTCAGAAATCATTCCTGGCAGGTTCGGGAGACCATATGGGATGCTGGGATTCATCCTTCTTCGTGCAAGAAAACAGCCTACCTCCATGCTATCTCTCCAGCCCCCTCATTCTCAATTTAAGTCTATCTGGATTTAAAGAGTCAAAAATAATTAATGGGAGTCAGGAATTTGTGCAACACCCAACCATGTTCAGGGCTTCCTCCTGCTTTGTGCTCAGTGATAACTCTTGGTGGTACTTGAGAGCCTTGCTCATTGTACCAGCCTTTCAGCTTCTGAGATTCAAAATTATTAAACAACATTTTTCAAAGAAGATAAAGCATATATGACTTTTATTCATGACAATACCTTGTCTACTTGAGTAGTTTCTTTCAAGGTCATGTTGTAAGAGTCGACCAGGAAATGATGAAGTTTCTTTATTTACCCTGAATTCAACCTAGAAAGAAAAAAAACATTATTTAAGAAAAACTATTTGATAAAGAACTTAAATAGTGAAGAAAATAAAAATACAAGTTATAACATAAATATAAAAATCATGCTAACTTGGGTTCATTACCTTTATGGACCAACAGTTAACTCTGGGACCAAAGGGTATATATCAGATAGGGCACTTGCCTTAATATGCAGCTACTCCAGATCTGATTCACAACACCCCATGTGATCCCATGAACCTGCCAGGAAAAATTCCTAAGAGCAAAGTCAAAAGTAAGCCCTGAGCAGAATTGGGGTAGAGCCCTAAAACAAACAAACCATGCTAACTAAAATATAAAATGTCATAAAACATGATTTTGTTAAATGAACTATCTGAAAGAAGCAAATCTAGAATCAAAGCAAATTTAGAATTTCAATGGGGAAATAAGGAGTCACTGTTTAACAGACAGAGGAAGTCTTTTTCAGGTGATAGTTGCACAACTTTCTAATTATATTTAATCCCACCAATTTGCCACATTTAAACTAGCTGAATAGTAAATCTTTAAGTTGTATGTTCCATTATACAAAAATATAAAATAAGTCAACTGTGCAAGGTCAAAAAAAAGTTCAATTCTGAGGTGCTTAAAAATCTTCATACTTTCATACAAGCACAATGGTTAAAAGAAAAATTTTTTCCAAGATCAAGGTAATAAATAAAATAAAAGCAAAATTCTGTTGAAAAATTAGTTTTTACCTTTAGAATTATGCTGGAGTCTAATTAAAACAACAGGTTACATTCAAAATAGTATTAATTTTAAAGAATTATTTTGCATGAATTAAAAATTATTGATTCAAATAATTATTTAGTCCGAATACTGAGAAAACCAAGTAAACTTTTAAGACGAACCATAAAAACTATGTATCTTAAAAGACTTACAAGCTTCTATTTAATCCACACAATAAACAATACAATAGCATTCACATTATAATCTTCTAAATTATATAAGATAATATCAAAACATATCCACACAAAAGAAAATGAATGATTTGAAAATAATTAGATAAGGCACAAAGCCCAACAAACATTATAACAGTATTTGTCTTTCAGTGAAGTTAGTCAGCAAACTAACTTGGAGAAAATTCATTCCGTCTTATCGTAATTAAGAGGATTTTTCAATGGATCAAATTAACTATTATTTGTTCAAAATAACAAAACAATCTTCTTCCCAAGTGTTTGTTATCATATACATAATGCATATTTTACCATGCCCCTCAGTCTGCCAGTATAATAATAGGCCCATTTTAAGTTTAGATTGTTAGAGTTTGGGTCTCTTCCATTGTTGTTGACTTTGGCTTGGATACTTAGTCTGTCCTTTTTTAGCACTACCAAAGCACCTAAGACCACTTGGCTCCAGAACCCCATTCTTTCATATTTGTGTTTCTCCTCCTCCACTCAATTTTTTTCTTTCTTCTCACTATACTCTGGGGCTAAGAGTATTCTGTACAACTCCCATTTAAACCATTGCATTCCTTTTTTTATTTTTTTATTTTTTATATTAATATTTTTATTTTGACACCATTGCATTTCTTAATGCAGTTAAGGAATTCGTTTTTTGGGGGGTGTCACACCCGGCAGTGCTCAGGGGTTACTCCTGGCTCCCTGCTCAGAAATTGCTCCTGGCAGGCACAGGGGACCATATGGGGCACCGGGATTCGAACCGATGACCTTTTGCATGAAAGGCAAATGCCTTACCTCCATGCTATCTCCCAGGCCCCTGGAATTCTTATTTTTAATGGAAAAAAAATCCTCTTATAATTGATTAATAAGATCCAATTTTGATATCTTTTTTGCCTTTCCATGGCAGAAAATTTAAATTAGCTTAACACTGGAAACCAAACTAAACTGTACTGAAATTGTCCAGTTCAGACTCTACTCTTCAGTCATTCTATTTATGTAGCATATAAAACCGTATTCTCAATTTAAATATGAATCTGGGGCCAGAAGGATAATACAGCCGTTAGAGTGCATGCTTTATAAAGGCTGACAGGTGAGATCTCTGGCACCCCATATGTCCACCAGCACATCCAGGAGTGTTCTCTCCAGGCAAAGCCAGGAGAAAGCCCTGAGCATAGCCCAGTGCTGCCCAAAATTAAAACAATAAATAAATACAAATGTATACTTAAATCTTACTTTGTTTCTTTCAGGAAGTGATGATGTCTGAATAACAAGATGAAGTCCACAGTTCACCTGCAATGTAAAAAATCAAACCATAAAACATGCTCAAAACTTAAATACCCACACATCTCCCCCCCCCCAAAAAAAAACAGGAAAGATAAAGATGTGCAAATGTCCAAAACAGGAAAGATCAAGACGGGTCAATGACAGCACAAGAATAAAGCATTTTTGAAATTGCTTCTGGTAAACAATCTTTTGAGGAATTGCTGAAAACAACAAAACAAAATTTATAACTAAAACTCGGGCTTCACAGTGATGTATTTTCCAAAATGTCTGCAGCAATGTAGCTGTCTGCTAGACATCTCATGCTGCATGCGGTTGAAGCTTGAATTTCAGGTTCTAAACAGGTATCTCTGCAGGACAGGTGAAAGGAAGTGGCAAGGCTGGTTAACACTACATTCTTTCCTCGATGCAATTTCTTAAAAGGGATTTAAAAACTAGGTTAAAAATCTAAATGAACCTGAGGTTTTGCTTAACCAGCCAGCTAGCTCCACCTTCTGGGAAGCCAGATCCTGGATCAGATACTGAAAGCCACCTTGCAATAATGCTTCAAGCTCCTTACTGCAGCGTTGTCTAGCTTAAACCTGGGCTAGACAATAGCTTGCAGTAGGGAGTGATCCAGCAGCCATCAACCCATCACCTAGTAGGACAAAGGCGCCCATCAGAAAACAACAACGATGCTGATGCAGAACAGGAAGAAAAGAAAAGAAAGCAGAAGCCCCACCAAACCTACGTTGTTGGCAGAGCGGCCAGAAACAGAGCGGTATTTCCCGGGGATCATGGCAGGATCCGACGACAGTCCAGGCTCGGTTCGATCGGCCTGATGAGAAGAAGAGACGTCTGGTAAGGCTAAAGCGGAGAGCGGGAGCGACCCAGAGAGGTCATCGCCTAGGCAACCGGCTCCGGGGTTACCGTGGCAACCACCACTTCCGGTCTGGTCCTGAGCCACCCGGAGAGGTCGTCTCCTAGACAACCGGCTCCGGGATTGCCGTGGCAACCACCACTTCCGGTCTGGTCTGGTCCTCTCCCGTGCCGGAGCCACCCGGAGAGGCCGTCTCCTAGGCAACCGGCTCCGGGGTTACCGTGGCAACTGCCACTTCCGGTCCCTTCGTCTTTCTTTTTTTCCCGCGCGAAATTTACATCCCGCTCAGGACAGGGATGGGGAGCAGGAGAGTAGAGAGAGAGAGAGACGGGTACCCTGCCTTCGGGGGCCCCCGGCGGCCTTGCGAGGGGCGGCAGGCGGGCGCGGCGTGGCGGCGAGGACGCGGGGCCCGAGCGCGCGGGCGGAGGCGCCGTCGCGCAGGCCCTGGGCCTGGCCGTGCCCCCCAGGGGCCACCCCATCACGTCGGGCAGGCGGCCCTTGAGACGCCCCAGGGATGATGGCGCCGTGCAGCTGCGCTTAGGGGCCCGATCCAGGCGCGCTCGCCGAGGCCATGGCCGCTCTGTCATCTGCTCGGGCCACTTTGGTTCTGCAGGACAAAGAACCTGCGCTGGCTTCTCCCAGCTTCTCCCGGAAGCTCGTGGCACCCCAACCCCAAGCCGCGATGAGGGATCCCCCCCCAGCTAGAGGAGGAAGCAACCCCAGCAAGGAGCACTTGGTGGGAGGCGGTGGCCCAGGTTGCAAGAGCTCCGAATGCACCCTACTTGACGAGGCTCCCCCAAACTCACCCCACTTCCAATGATCACTCCAGTCTCCTCGGTGAAACTTTGGGGGGGGTGCTGATTTGGTTCAGTTGCAGAGCCCCCACTGAGCAACAGCTTTGCTGTTGGCATACCTTTCTTCCTCTTCCTGCCAACTCCCAACCACCCATTGCCCTTTCCATGATTAAAGTCTTCCTTCAGTCTCTCTGCTCCCCAGTTGTTCAATTATAAAAGGAGGTTTAGCTAAGTAAATTCCAAGGGTCGGGGTGTAGAAAATTTTGCATACCGTATTTTAAGTTCATATGGGGAAAGGTCAGTTATTCACATCACAATGATGAAGTTAAGCGAACTACTGATGAGCGATTTTATGCTTCTGAATGTCTCCCCCCCCCCCCCCAATCTTGTGACTGCTGAATGATCCTACTGACCTGAATTATATTTTGCTCTCTTGGAGGCCTTTATCGTACTTATTTTTTTACATATTAGAGTTGCTAATTTGTTTTCTTTTCTCTTCTCTAAGAAGCCACTCCTGCTTTCTCTATGAAGATCGAGCTATAAGCCTATCACTTTTCAAAGAAGAAGTATAATTGTTTATTAGTTCGAAAGATGTTCCTTTATAGAGGTGGGGACTCAAGGCACTTGCCTTGTGTGGCAAACCCCAATACATAGTAAAAAAAAAAAAAGACAGCCCATTTAAAATAGCATCCAAAGGGGCCAGAGCAATGGCGAAGGTAGGGCGTTTGCCTTGCATGTGGCTGACCCAGGAAGACACGCTTTGATTCCCTGGCGCCCCATATGGTCCACCAAGCCAGGAGTAATTTCTGAGCGCACAGCCAAGAATAACCCATGAGCATCAGCGGGTATGGCCCAAAAATCTAAATAAATAAAATAACATGCAAAACTTTAAGTACCAAGTAATCAACAAAGATTTCAGATCATACTATAAGGCAATAGTATTCAGAATGGTAATGCCATACAGATAGGTTGGCCCACTAGAATTGTTGAGAAACCAGACATAAATCCTCAGGTTTAGGGTTTAGGAACAGTTGATCTATGATAAGGAACTGGTTGCATGAGCAAAGGAAAAGTATTTCAACAACTAGTATTAGGTAAATGGATATCTACATGCAAAAATAAAACTGGATCTCTATGTGGAATTATATACAAAAGGAAATTAAAGTGGATTAAAGACCAAGATTGAACAAGAATCCAGAGCCAAAGAGAGTAGACTGGGTAGGATGCATACCTTGCACATGCCAACCAGACTCTATCCCTGGACTGCATAGCGTACCCTGCATCCACCAGGAGTAAATACTAAACAATGCTGGGTATGGCCAAAAACAAACAATGCATCGTTTATATAGAGGAAAACAAAACACTCCAGGATATGGACCTATAGCTATCTTTAGTAATCTGACTTACTGGCAAAGAACAAAAACAAAAACAAGCAACAAAAAGACTACATTAAATTTAAAATGTTCTGCATGGCAAAATAAATGGGCTAAAAAAAAAAAAGAAAAAAGAAATGGGCTAAATATATATTAAAAAAAAGACTGAATGGGAAAATATTTGCACACCATACATAAGATAATGCTAATATTAAATAAAAATAAAACACTCAAAGCTTAACAAAAAAAGTTCATAAAAAGTGGTGAGAGGAGATAGATCCAAAGGGTATCATTTAAACAGAACAAGTGAGAGGTGAACAAGTGCTAGATGATCTCATTCATATGTGGTATATTAGAAACAAAACAAATGACAAATCCTTGCCTTTTGATTACAAAACAGATTACCAAGTAGTGGGAGGAAATGTGGATGCGAAGGAGCAGACTAGAAAATGATGTAATCAGGGCTGAACTATAAGTACAGGGCTAGAGTTTTTGCCTTCCATATATAGCCAACCTGGGTTCAATCCCCAGGACCCCATTTGGTTCCCCTTAGGCTGCCAGGAGTCTGAATACAGTTAGTTGGGTGTGGCACTAAACAAAAACAAATAACAAAAGAGATGTAAGGGCAGTTGGTGGAGGCATTTTGATGATGGAGAAGGTGTAGTAAATGTACAATAAGACCGTAAATGTGATTATTATTGTAACTATTACCCAACACACAATGTTTTTTGAAAGAGGATCAGAGGGGTAATACAGATGTTAAGGTGGGTATTGGCCTTACACACACCTGAACCAGGTTTAGTCCTCAGTGCTTCATGTGATTCCCTCAAGCCCTGCAGAAATGATCCCTGAGCGCAAAGCTGGTATGACCCAAAAGCAAAACCAAGGATATGACTCAAAAGTAAAACTCAGTGCCTTGTGTGCAGAAGATCTGGATTTGAACTCCTGTACTATATTATGAAGTAGAAGAGAGATACATTTAATCTACTCTTTGACAATACTTAATTTATAAGTAGATGATGCTACTGATATAGTCATATATCCATAATTTATAAGCACAAAGATTTAATTTTTTTTATTTTTGGGCCACACCCGGCAGTGCTCAGGGGTTACTCCTGGCTGTCTGCTCAGAAATAGCTCCTGGCAGGCACGGGGGACCATATGGGACACCGGGATTCGAACCAACCACCTTTGGTCCTGGATCGGCTGCTTGCAAGGCAAACGCCGCTGTGCTATCTTTCCGGGTCCAGATTTTTTTAAAAAGATTTAATTTTTAATATTAGGTGTAATTATTTATTTTACAAAGATTCTTTACAAAAAATATTTCTCAAGTTTAACTCAGTTTAGGAAGAATGAAAAACAACATTGCAGAGTATGTAAGGAATTTGAATAATGGAGTCAGGTTGCCTGGGTTCAGTTTCCAGTTTTACTTAAAAAGTATCAGTTCATATTAGTTCAGTTCTTCTACTTATAACTTTTTAAAGGCAAAATTATACCATATTGACTTGCCTTTGATGTAATTCTCCTCTGATTTATATTTTTAGAGTGCATGTGAGCATGAGGTCATACTAAGGTAGGCGCATCCTGTTCCTTCTGATGTCACTTTGAACAGACTCAAAGAAGGCCAGTGTCATCAAAGTGCTCAAATTTCTCAAAAAAGGCCCTGTTACTGCTGAGTCGATATGTTTGGATTCTTCATTGATTTGATTTGAGATTTTGCATATAAAAAAGTACAGGAGAGTCTATTCTAAGTCAAACTCTTGATTGATTGTGTTTATTCTTTTACAGGTATTCAGAACAAAGGGAAAATGTTTGAAATATGACTTGTGAGGCAACTACACAGACAGATGAATTGGAATCTAGAACTATGTCCTGGGCAGTTGTTCCAAGGACTAAGAAACTGATACAGACTGGGATATCAAGAGTGAAAGATGGGGCCGGGCGGTGGCGCTGGAGGTAAGGTGCCTGCCTTGCCTGCGCTAGGATGGACTGCGGTTTGATCCCCTGGTTCCCCATATGGTCCCCCGTGCCTGCCAGGAGCGACTTCTGAGCGAATAGCCAGGAGTAACCCCTGAGCGTCACCGGGTGTGGCCCAAAAACCAAAAAAAAAAAAAAAAAAAGAGTGAAAGAATCATTTTTGTTGCTTAGCTATGCAGATGAAGGAAGATAACTGTTAGAAATGATTTGCTATGCTATAGATTTTCAAATCTTTGCTCACATAATCATCTCTTTGCTCTTGTAAAGCTCTCACTTTAAGAGCAATTGACAATTGAATTTCAACACAACTTGCTTAGGTCTAAGGTTAAAATGTACCTGCCTACCACAATAATGAGGATAATTCTGCCCCAAAGCCTCTCCATGTTCCACTTTCAGCCTCTTTTTCTTTTTTCTTGTTTTCTGATAGAGGAAGTCTTTAAAACAGAACCATAATAGCAGCATTTTCAGGACAAGATTAAGCAATGATTATTTAAGTTATGTTCATTGGAGCTGATTGGCTACTCACTAATTGTTTCAGTATTTTAAATAACTAAGAAAAGGAATGATAATAGTAAACATAGACAAGTCTGATCCAATTAATTGGTTTTAAGGTGAAATCAAAACATTAAGTGATTTAGAGGTGAGTCCCAGGACTGGAAAGATAAAGTAAGATGTTTTTCTTGCATGCAGCTAACATGGATTCAATTTCTGACACCACATATGGTTGACAGAGCACTGTTAGGAGTGATCCCTGAGCACAGGCCAAGAAGCTCTGAGTACTACAAATGTGTCCCACTTACCCCCCAAAATATTTACCCTTGATTATTTCCTGTATTGTCATTTTTTTACTTCTTATTAGATCTATAGATCAGTTCCTGTGACCATTTCTAGAAGAGCTATGGCTCTTAGAAAAAATTGTCAGGGAAAATCATAAGCTGAAATAGTTTCTTATACCTAGAAGACTTTGTTAATGAAATCTATTTGCATCATCAGTTTTGCTGCAATAAATTATAAAACTTACATATATTAAGTTGTTAGCATCAGGACTGCTGAAGAGATCACATTCTTCGCATGCTAAAGGTTTGAATTTGATTCCTAGCACTACATGATATCTCATACACAGCCTGGACTAATTCCAGAAGACTACCACATATGGTCCAAAATCTAGGGAAAAAATATTTGTATAATGCAGAAAAAGGTATTACATTTTTTAACATAACACCATTTAGGAATCATTTTTTCCTCTTTAGTGTTACTTTATTGAATTCTACATTTGGGAAATAAGCATATAAAACAGACTTGTCCTATCTTCGATTTACCAAAAAAAAACTTTTATGACAAATTTGTATCATAAAGTGCATTGCTACAATGGTTTCTGAGAAACTTATTATAACTGATTTTCTATTAATAATAATATGAATGTCAATTTACACCTCATGTGTTTTGTTCTACATGATTGAGAGTTCACATACATTTTATCCTCAAAGAAGTCCTTCACTAAACATGGAAATTTATTTTATTCCACAGATATTTTTATGTCTGACTTAATTGGAAGTGTTATTTTAATAAAGAAAATAATGAAATATTGATACAAAATGTAAACCTGAGTAATAATTACATAAGTATTGAGCACCAGAAC
>PVKC010001983.1:0-46380 GCA_004027635.1 Crocidura indochinensis
AAGAAAGAAAGAAAGGAAACAAAGAAAGAAAAAGAAAGAAGGAAAGAAAGAAAGGAAGGAAGGAATGAAGAAGAAAAAAGAAGAAAGAAAGGAAACAAAGAAAGAAAAAGAAAGAAAGAAGGAAACAAAGAGAAAGGAAGGAAGGAAGGAAGGAAGGAAGGAAGGAAGGAAGGAAGGAAGGAAGGAAGGAAGGAAGGAAGGAAGGAAGGAAGGAAGGAAGGAAGGAAGGAAGGAAGGAAGGAAGGAAGGAAGGAAGAGAATGGCCAGTATGGAGAACCTGGAAGTTCTGTGTCACTATAGCTCAAGTGGACCTAGGTCAGTTCTGACCCAACCCCAAGCCTCCTGCACAGAGAGAAAGTGTTCTGGAACTTTCTTCACCGACAGATTCCTATTTTCCACACAAGTTGGAGAAGACACCTTCTCTGAGTACGATGAATGGAGAAATTTCAGAGATTCACAGCAGCAATGACAGCTTGAGACCAGGAAATCAGTCCTCCGGGAACAAATGGAAGGATTGAGTTTTACAGACCTTATAAATAAAGATTATGGATGCTTTGCATACTCAAAAGAGAATTTCACAAATGAAATTATGGGCCTGATTTTATTAGCCGTCTGTGGGAGGTGGCAGTGCAGTCTCTTTGATGCTGCCTGGATCTTCAAGGGCATCTCCAGACTCAGAGGTCATCTGCAGAGCTGCTTAGCTTGGCAGCTGGCGGCTGTGAGAAGTCATCTTTCCTGGTCTCTGTCCCCGAACAGAGGACACCCACATCTGCCCCCATCACCTTTATGATATCAGTTCATTCTGCCCCGTGGGCTTGGCTGAGTGCACCTACCTTCTCAGAAATTTTCACTTGAACATGCTGATAGTCTGTCTCATCAATTAAACTCCTAGTAGCTGTCTGGCTTTTTTTTTCCTAGAAAATTCCCAGTTGTGGTCAGTACTTTAGAAATGTCCAGAAATTTAGCTGTTCTTTTACCTTGATTCTTCACTGCAATAGTCAGCCTACCAGCTGGCTATCATAAAATACCTTCTTCATTTCCCCCTGAATTTATGAAAATAAACCTTTTTGTTTCTTGCCATAAAACAATCCCTTACTTTTTTTGTAATAATAAAAATAAATGAAATAATTATTTTATTAATGATTTTTGAATGGAATCACAATGAGAGTTAACAGTTGTTCATGGTTTAGCTTCAGATAAACAATGTCCAATATCCATCCCTTCACCAGTGCTAATTTCCCTCTACCAATGTCCCCAGTTTCCCTCCCACCATGACAGACATTTTCTTCTCTTCATCTCTTTGTCTTCCCTATGTTTTTTTTTACTTTAGACACTGTGGTTGGCAGGGAACATCCTTCTTACCCTCGACCTCCATTAAAGATTCTCTGTGAGGTTGATGGCAGAAGACTTGGCTTGAGTTCATAGCTATAATTAGATTATTTAACTGAGATTCATTCACTAGCTTTAACTTAACCAAAAGTCAGATTTAAGGGAACTTTTCATCACAAAAATGTTGATCTAATTGACTGAACCTGCATTTCCATTAGGATTTGGGTTACGAATGGGGGGGAAATTCTGATTTCAGTTGAACAAGTTGAGAGTCTGAAGGGAGTTCCAGAAGCTAAGTTTCTGGAAGTCTTAAAAAATAGCAGAGGCCAGAGTAATAGGACAGACAGTTAGATATCTGCTTTGCATGAGGTAATCCAAGTTCGATGCTCAGCAACTCTTATGATCCCCTGAGCACTGCCAAGAGTAATTCCTGAGTGTAGCTCTAGAATTAACCCCTGAGCACTACCAAGTGTGCTCCACTCCAAACAAAAATAAGAGATAGGGCTTCTATGGCTTTTAACTGTTGTTCCCTTTGAATGAAAGACATAATCCAAGTGATATGATAATGGTGCACTGAGCTTTGGATAAACATCATGAGCAACATTACAGAAACGAGAAATCCAATTCATTCAGAAGGAATAACTACAGATCTATGGTAGAAGGAATTTCTAGTACTTCATCCCCTACCTTTGGTCTATCACCAAATGTACAAGATCCCATTGTGCACACCCCACTGAGGTAAAACCACCTAGAATGGCATAAGAGTAAGCTTCATGAAATAGGTTAAATTTGTACTGTCTCTTATCATGCTTAGTCACTGTCTAACAATTCCTGAACAATCATTCACCCATTTGCTAAAACATTATTTGAGAATTCATTGTTGTAGAGAAAACAAGATAAGTTACAGCAAGAATCTGCAAATTAAACAATAACAAAAAACTCAAATAATAATAGTAACTGACAAAACTCAATTTCTGCTGCCATGGAAACAATAGTGGAACTTCCTGGAAAATAAAACTCCCAGTTCAGTGGAAGCAACAGGAGGAAGACAGTAAAGATCATTGTTGACAACACTTTGCAAAGTATTAGGTACTAGGGAGAGAACAACAGATGGAGAATAACAGTGATGAGAAGGAAACCTTAGGCCTGCCCACACAGGATTTCAGAAGAGGAAGTGAGAAAAGAATTGGAATCATCTGGGGTCAAGGTACCCATTCGAGAGATTTTCCAAAGAGTAGCCTTGACTTAAGAGTTTGCTTATTGCTTCCAGATTGTGAGGGTTAGATCCTTGAGGACCTGCAAGAGTCAGAAGGTATGAGAGAAGAAAATGAAGGGCTGATGGAACAGGGAATAAGTTTGGCTCCCTTATCAGGCAAGATGCTATTAACCAGGCTCTGAGGCACCATGGAACATGAGATAACTTTGACTTCAATACAAACATCCAATACAATTATAGTCAATCTTTAAGGAAGATTACATTGTTTGAAGCACTTTGTAATGATCAATGGTTCATTCAAGAAAATGTGTAAACAATTATAAATTGTTTGGCATTCATGAATATAGCAAAAATATTATAAATCAAATATTTGCCTACCATATCATCAAAGTAGCCTTGATGATATTAAAAAACTAAAAACTCAACATCTACAAGATCATACTCAAGTCAGTTAAGGATAGACTGTGTCAACATCAAGGTGAATCAAATGGATGAAATGGAGCTACTGAAAACCACACCCAATGACACGTACTATCAAGTTTGTTTAAGTTTGTAAGGACGAGTTATACTGACCATACATTGTGCTATAAACTCCATAGGTTAAAAGCACCTAGTTAGCATGATTAGAGGACTTGGTATATGAAAAAACAATTATAAAGTTACTGTAAAGCTGAAAAAGACAAGCAGAGCAGTAAGTAGAATAGTTAATAAATGGAATTACAAATTTTCCAGTAAATATAAATAAGCTTGTTTATTATCTGCATTACTGAAAAAAAGACTTCGTCCAAGTCACTAAGGAAATACATGAGGCTCTGGGATAATGATACAGTCACACTAAAAGAAAAGAAAAATCTGCCTCTCCTGCACAGGACACCTTCAAATGAGATTAAGGTGGATTCTAGAGATGAATTGGAAAGCTTAAAAGTGAAAGCTTCTAGAAAAAAGTTGGTATGCTAGTGAAAAAAACTGGCCACAGAGTATTAGAAAAGATAAAATTGAAACAGTAAAATCATGTTATTCCTTGTACCTCAGAAATAACCAGAGAATTAAAAATTGAGCCAGACTCAAACTATTGTCTGCCACACACAGAGTTCACTCTCAGAACACAGGAATACTCAAGGCATCTCAAAAAAAAAATGTCCATCTAACCTGCTGGGAGGGTTTACATAAAGGCAATGGCATGTGATTGAACTTCAGGGTTCAACCCCCAGTATCTAAACATTAAGGTATCTAAGTTCATAAAGAGGAACCTGGAAGGCAAATATGCTTATAAAACAAGTGCTCAGTTCATTACAGTCAGACAAATCTAAAGGAAAAATGCAAGGAGATATCACTTCACTGAAGACAAACTAGAGAAAATAGAGCAAGAACTCTGCCAATAGCAAGTGCAGACATACTTTATGTGTCTATCTCAATCATTGTGGGGAGCAGAGCTGGAAGATTTTGCAAGACACACTCATCCTTCCGGCCCAACAAACCCACAACCAACTCACATCCAACCCAGCTATCCTACTGGGATTATATTTGGGACAAAAATGGGCACAAACATTTACATTACACATGAGAAATCTCAAATGCCTAAATTGTGACTTAGATTTAAAACATTATGGTAGGAAACTGTGAAAAAGCAAGCAGCTAGGACTAGACTCTCCAGACGTACCCCTTACACTGAATTATATTGATGCATAGAATTGAAGCATATGTGTGTGATAGGCAAGAAGCATCCAGGCAAAGTGTACAGATAGGCCAACCCCAGTGCTATTACCCGAGAGGCACATTCAGGGAATAATTGTATAAAAATGTCCAAAAGTAGCTGCTGTCAAAATCAGCTCAGTAGTGACAGTGAGTGAAAAGTGATTGGGAAAGATTGTTTGCAGGTTTTTTGTTTTTGTTTTTGTTTTTGTTTTTTTTGGATAGACTTTCAGGATTCTCTTTTGTGATCTGGATGGCATCAATGCTAATGTTTGTATTAACTTATTCTATTGATTTGCACAAATGCTTTATTTAGATATATTAAATATTATGTTGACATATATGATTGATATACAAATATATGGTTTAAAAAAACTATGCGGCATATCTAAACTGACAGAAATATTAAGGGACCTGTTTCTCTTTATTGGGGCTTCTCTTACAAAGAAGAAACACCAGAGGATGAGAAAGTGGGAGAGAGAAAGAGGAATTGATCCTTCCAGAAGGCAGTGTCTGATAATGTGCTAGACTGGAGTTGGGCTACATCATGAAGACAGCTGTAAGGAACAGCCAGACACCACGCAGTGTTTGGCTGAGATAAAGGCATTCCAGAACTCACATCAAACCCTCCCAAGTTTCAAATGAGCCCAAAGAGCTTTCATTTCTTATTACAAACAAGTTAACATTGACTAGATGGGAACCTTGAGTCAGAAGAAAACAGGGAAGGAGATTTTTTGACCAAGGCATCATGAAATCCCAGAAAAGCTGTTCAGCCAGCTGTGATGGGCCTCTTTAGCCTAAACACCCCTCCAAAGGCTTCACAAACTCCAAGTCTGGCCACATTCCAGGAGAGAAAGTCAGGATGCTCCCCACTTAACCCAAGTAACATGGCAACATCCCCCGACAAGGGGCTGCAGCCATGACTTGAAGGCACTTGTGGGATTCCAAGGTGTCTTTCGCCACCTCCAGTCTGAGGCCTGCCCTATTTCCACAGCAGATTTTTTTCTCCCTTAAACTATGGTATGGGGGGAGCTTTTCCTTAAGGGTCTGTCCGAAGAGAATGATATAAATTCAGCTTCATAATTCACTGTGAAACAATGAGCCTCTGTCCAGCAATTGTTCTTTGGACTTTGTTTTTTGTGGTCTGCACAATGATGGTGGGACACATTATACTTGACTTTGGTCCCCAGTTAGTAGTTTGGATCTTTCCTGGGGAAGTTATTTCAGGACAGGCAGAGAAAAAATTGTCATCCTGCAGCAAAATAGATATTAAGGAGATCTGGCAAGGGTGGGAGGCGAATACATAGTTGTGCTGATCTTTAAAAATAGAATTTAAAAAATGTCTTAATATAATGCAGGTGGAATACCAAAAGAAACACTGGAGAAGATTCAAACCATTTAAAACACCACCACAGTCCAGAGGAAAAGTACTGCCCATGTTTTTTTTTGTTGTTGTTTTGTTTTGTTTTTTTGTTTTTGTTTTTGTTTTTGTGTTTTTAGGTCACACCCGGCAGTGCTCAGGGGTTACTCCTGGCTCCATGCTCAGAAATTGCACCTGGCAGGCACGGGGGACCATATGGGGCACCGGGATTCGAACCGATGACCTTTTGCATGAAAGGCAAACGCCTTACCTTCATGCTATCTCCCGGGCCCCAATACTGCCCGTGTTTTAATGAACATTCTTCTTAGACAAAAAACTGAAGATGTTTACCTCTCTGTCTGTCTCTCCATTTCTCCATTTCTTTTTGTCTACAGGTTGTAATTTATTTAACCAATAGCTTTTGGATTATCTTCTCTCAGGCACAGTTCAATGGCAGCATTCTGAATATGACTTACCTTGATGTTGACACTAGAAAGATGAAGCAAGTTGAAAATATAAATTTGATAGAGAAGAGACATTTTATATTTTAAAGACAAAACATATCTGTTGGGTATATGATTATATATTTTTTGAAATGCACTTGTATATTTTACATATTCAAATTACCTATTATATTTTTGAACACTAAGATTTGCCTTTGAAAATAGTCTGCTTTTCGGGGCCGGGCAGTGGCACTTGAGGTAAGGTGCCTGCTTTGCCTGCGCTAGCCTAGGAACAGATCACGGTTCGATCCCCTGGTTTCCCATATGGTATCCCAAGCCAGGAGTGACTTCTGAGCGCAGAGCCAAGTGTAACCCCTGAGCGTCACTGGGTGTGGCCCAAAAAAAACAACAAAAAAAAACCAAAAAACAGAAAAGAGCCTTTTTTTCAAAAATAAGCAAGGAAATGCTTGCTTTTCACCGAAAAATCCCTAGCAATATATTGGCAAATATTGTGAGTGTGTCCTATTAATCTTTGCACATTAACTCCAATGTACTAGGACAAGAGATAGTTTAGGGGTTTAGGCACTTGGTTGGCACGTGATGGCCTTTAGATTAAATCCACATCATGGCTTCTCACTTGATGCCAAGAGCTCTGACAGAAATGAGTCTTGAGCAAAGTCAAGTGTAGTTCAAATATTTCCAACCTTACATCAAAAAAATTCTACATGCTGAAGAATTATTATTTTTAGTGGTTTGGGGCTAACCTCAGCGATGTTCAGGGTATACAGCTGACTCTGTGCTCAAAGATAAGTATAAGTACTAGTGGGGGAGACCACAAGGGGAGCTGGGAATGGATCCCGGATCTACAAGTACTCTGACTGCTGTCTCATCTCTCCAGCCCTAGAGAAAGTTATTCTTAATATCTCTCTTCATTAAATAATTCAAAAATAACTTCAATATCTGCCAATGTGTAGGTGGAATCTATTTGTCTTTCTTGAATATGATGAGTAGGCTAGACAGAATAAAGTTCATTACTTCAACTGGGATAAGGCATTTTGCAAATTAAAAATCAGCTCCATAGAAATGATCATATATCTCAGAATATGATTAACTAAAGCAATATAGAAATAGCAAAATTCAAAGGTGAATTTTATATTGTCTAGAGAAAAAAATGAGAGTATATAAATAGTTTGTATGTTTAGTTAGTTTTTATGTTTTGTTTTGTTGGTCCATATCTCAAGGTGGTCAGGACTTACCCCTAATTCTGCATTCAAAGATCACTCCTTTTGGATCTAGGGAGTCATATGTGGTTCCAGGGATCAAAACTAGATCACCTGTGTTGCTTATATTATAACTTTGGCCCACTATACATATTCTTTTTTTTTTTTAGTTTTTTTTGGGGGGGCACACCCAGTGACGCTCAGGGGTTACTCCTGGCTATGCGCTCAGAAGTCGCTCCTGGCAGGCACGGGGGACCATATGGGAACCGGGGGATCGAACCGTGGTCCGTCCTAGGCTAGCACAGGCACCTTACCTCCTGCGCCACATCCCGGTTCCCAACCACTATACATATTCTAATTCACACACTCACTGAAAATTAATTTTTAGTATTAGTTTTAATTTATCATCTTATTATATTTATTTTTTTGCTTATTATTTTGGCAGGAGAGAACACATCAGTGATAATTAGGGCTTATCCTTGGTTTGGGGCTCAGTGATCATTCGTGGTGGGGCTACGGGCCCACATATGGTGCCAGAATTGAACAAAGTCAAGCTGATTCAAGGCAAGTGTCTTCAACTTGGACTATCTCTCTTGAGAAAACTCACAACTTTTCTTAAAACTAGGCACAGAGGATGGAAAGAAATAACCATTTCAAAGGTTTACTAATATATTGTTGACTGATTCTAAGTTACGTTTTTGACTCACTTCTTTTTCTAACTTTGGTTTCAAATGTCTGAGAGTATATATTAGTATAATTTAGATTACCAACACTAGATACAAATCCCAAGTTTATACATGCTTAATAACCAGCATATTTATTGAAGAAAATGCAGTTGTTGGAAATCAAATACTTCTTTATATTGTCAATTACAGAATGATATTTCAAAGATATGCAAGAAAACTGTCTTCAGATTTGATAAACTTAAATTTCAGGCCAGGAGATCTGCAGGAATCGATGGGCTCTGAGACATCTGTAGATGCCCTCAAATTTTCATGCAAAAGTTTTGAGTTTTTTGTTTGTTTGTTTGTTTGTTTTGGGTTTCTTTGGGGTCACACCCAGCAGTGCTCAGGGGTTACTCCTGGCTCCATGCTCAGAAATTGCTCCTGGCAGGCACGGGGGACTATATGGGGCACCGGGATTCGAACCTTCGAACCGATGACCTTTTGCATGAAAGGCAAACGCCTTACCTCCATGCTATCTCCCGGGCCCCAGTTTTGAGTTTTTTAATATACCTATTTCATTTCCTCTGACAAAATTTCAAGAGGTTCTCCAAAAAGCCGCCTTCTCTGTACAACTAATCTCTGTGTTTTCAAAACTAAAGGAAAGAACCTCCCAAAGTTGGCTTCTTCTTCCACTTATACAGTGTTTCCATATCTGCACTTTGTTTAAAATAGCCAATGTGTTTAAGTCTGTTAAATGGAACTGCCTCTAACCCAAACATTTTCTTTTTAAAGCTTTTTTAAATATAATAAATATATATTTTTATTTAAGCACCATGATTACAAGCATGTTTGTAATTGGGTTTCAGTCATTTTCAAAATCTACTGAAAGAAGCTGTCCAAGTGTGGAGTGGGGAAAACAATACGACGTCAACTGCTTTTACAAACAAGGACTGAAATGCCACTCAGTTCTTCCATTTCCTGGTTTTTTCTTCATATCCTTGGACACAAGTCACATGCTCTATCTGTGCTCTGTGTGCACAAAAGACCAATTGCCCACCTACCACTGCTGCCTATGTTGTAGAGAGTGCAGAGACTCTGAGTATACGGTTCTGTAGAATGCTGGAGTATATGGGGTTTAAGCTCAAGATATTGTCATAGTGTTTTATGCATGAAAGTGAGGGCCTATATAATGCTTTCCCCATAATTTATCCATGATAGTGTAGGTATAGTTGATGTTTGATGTTGTTTTTGCTTGGTTGGCCAATTGATTCTTTTAATCCTATACATGTTTTATGTTTAATGAGGGGGAGGATAGACTTTCATTGATGAAGCTTTTTATAAAAAGTTTTCATACAGGACATTAATAATGTATAAAAATACATTTAGAAAGTGGATATGTCTATGAAGATACATGTATAGATAATGAAGGTATTATATGTGCTTTTTTCCATGTACATGTTTATGTAGACATATTCATTTTAATATAGGCATCAGTTCTCTAAACATTCAAACATATATACATATATATGAAAATAGATAGCATATATATGTATATATGTGGCAAGCATGACCTTGAGTCGAGAATTTCAGAAACACTTGTGGAATCAATGAAATCTTGTACTTAAAAAAGAAGTAGTCATTACAAACCATGATTGTATGTTTTAGTAAAGGCAGTGACTTGCATGTGGTTGACCCTGGTTTGTTCTGTGGCACTGCATATGGTCTCATGTGCATGAGAAGAAGTAATTCCTGAGTACAGAGTTAGGAATCAACCCTGAGCACTGCTGAATGTGGCCCAATAATCATGCTTTAATAATAAATGATACTTATCATTTTGTGGAGTAGATTGTTCACAAATTCTAAAGATGTTAAGATGATTATCCTTATTCACCTTATCTTATTCACTGCTGGTGGGAATGCCATTTAGTCCAACCTTTACAGAAAGAGATATGAAGATTCCGCCAAAAACTGGAAATTGAGCTCCCCTACTACCCAGCTATTCTACTTCTAGGGATATACCCTAGGAACACAAAAATACAATATGAAAATTCCTTTCTCACACCTATATTCACTGCAGCACTGTTTACAATAACCAGACTCTGGAAACAACCTAGATGCCCCTCAATAGATGAGTGGCTAAAGAAACTGTGGTACTTATGTACAATGAAATATTATGCAGCCGTCAGAACAGATGAAGTCATGAAATTTTCCTATACACAGATGTATATGGAATCTATTACGTTGAGTGAAATAAGTCAGAGGGAGAGAGATAGACGCAGAATAGTCTCACTCATCTATGGGTTTTGAGAAAAATAAAAGACATTTTACAATAAGTCTCAGAGACAAAAGAGAGGAGGGCTGGAAGGACCAGCAGAAAGAGGGAAGTAGAAAGCTTGTCTAGAGCACAAGTCAGGGTGGGTTGGGGAGGGCTGACAAAACAAATAAAAAATAAAAAAAAAAACAGAAAGTGTTCCTGGGCCCCATTACTTAAGAAAGAAAGATGTTAAAAATACTGAATCAAGAACTGGGGGCAGAGCCCTGTATATGGGAATATACATATATTTATATATAAATAATGAGAATATATTTATATATACATGTATATATAGATATGTATATAAATAAAAAGATGATTATCCTATATTATGTTAACAAAATAGAAAATCAATATAAAATGTAATATCATAGCTTATAAAATATTAGAATTAGAGGTAATGAATAAGGCATGTTAAACTCCTAAACATTAAATCTAAAGCATATTAGGTATGTTAAATGAATTCTATAGACTATACAATTAAGAATTAAAAAGTTCATCACATTTTATTAAATTTATGCCTAGTAAATAAATTAATCCAGTTTAACATGTAGCTTTTTGAAATCTAGCAATACAATGGATTCTTTAAGCACAGTCCTCTAAGGAGCCAGAGGAAAGTTTTAGTAGTTGGCCCTGTAGGCATGAAGCCAAAGTTTGATGCCAAGAAAAACTTCATCTGCTAAGTGTGACCTCTGTGCAACAACAAAGTGTAAAATCTTCAGAAAACCACCATTAAGTGCATATACACACACGTGTGACCCTCAGCAAATACTGAAAAAAAATAGTGTGAGCACCACAACCAGTGGGTGATAACCTTGATCATTTTTAATAGTATTTTAATTAATAATTTTTATTTTGACCAAAGTGGATTACAAATCATTCATTTCAACACAACAAAAGGAAGGGTATCGGGAGGGTCCTTTGATAGCAGGAGCCTTTTTCCTAAAATAGTCACAAAAAAAAAAGGAATTCACCACACTCTGAGAAACAAACCTGTTGAGTCAAAACACAAACTATGAATAGTTGCCACCAAAAAGAGTTACTGTCCCAACTAGGTCCAAATAAAAACCTTTCTTTTTTTTTTTTTTTTTTGTTTTTTGTTTTTTGGGCCATACCCGGCGGTGCTCAGGGGATATTCCTGGCTGTCTGCTCAGAAATAGCTCCTGGCAGGCAAGGGGGAGCATATGGGACACCGGGATTCGAGCCAACCACCTTTGGTCCTGGATTGGCTGCTTGCAAGGCAAACGCGGCTGTGCTATCTCTTCGGGCCCAACCTTGCATTTTTTTAAGATTATATCTGATGAAGGGTTTGGAAGAACTGGATGATGGAGAGTCACGTGACAAAGTTAATATGCAAGTTTCTTTAGAATAAGGGGGTCACATTTCTATAAACCAAGCAGGGAACTCTACTCCCCCCCCCCCTTTGGTTTTGGAGTCACACTAAACAGCGCTCAGGTGTTACTCCTGGCTCTATGCTCAGAAATTGCTCCTGGCAGGCTCAGGGGACCATATGGGATGCCAAGATTTGAATCACTGTCCTTCTGCATGTAAGGTAAACACCCTACCTCCATGCTATCTCTCTGGCCCCAGGAGACTCTACTTTTACAGTGAAATAAAAGTGCCTCTCATAGGCAGTTGTTGATTTGTGTTAGATTATACCTTATTTTACCCAAAGCAAAAGATCATCCTGGTTTCTTTGTAATTGTTTGTTAGGTGGTTTGACCCCAAACTAAGATCATTCCTGGTTCCTTTGTATCTGTTTACAGCTTAGTTTTACCCCAAATCAGATTGTCTTATATGCCCTGAGCAGGACTGGCTCAGGATAGCATGAGCTATCTATCCTTACTCTGTCATTACTGCCCCATGTGGGACAGTCTCTGTACTCAATAAAAAAGACAGTTACAGCATGTAGTTTACTCTTCATATGAAGAAGAAAATTGCCAGACTACTTGTGTTTCACCCTCAGCCTGGTTTGGATTATTTCACCCTGCTTCAGACCTATTCATCCAGGGTTGGAAATATGGTGAGTGGGGTGATTTTACAGATTTGTAATGCTGCATCCCTGAAATCAGTATGTGAGAAGTCAACAATTTGATATCAATAAAATAATAATTTATAGTCCAAACATAACTCCTGTAGCAATACACCCCATTGATTTCTGGATGACTGTCAGTATGATAGAGCATGCTTTATCCTATAATGACTAAATCAAAACAGTTTATCCACATTTTCAAGGGTTTTTTCTATAGCTGCTTTGAAGCACAACTTTTATAAGTACTTCAAAAATAAGATTAAGATTTCACCTTATATAGCTTTTCTTTTCCTCCAAAAATTCTCCTGCATTTTGACAAGTCATTCGCTTGAATTGAAATCAGAGTCAGAACTCCAAAGAGGATGAACTTTTTCTGCCTAGGAAGGAAGAAGTTCTTAAGTCATTTTAAGAAACCAAATCAATTCAGGATTCCTTGATTCAAAAAAAAATGTCTGCTGAAATACAATGTTGAAAGTGATTGGGCTAGGAATAAGTAGATTAAATGTGTAGCTGAGTATTTCAGGTTGGCTTTCCCAAATGCCTAGATGTCTCCTGCTCCGGGTCTTCTCTGAACTGTAAGATTTTCAGCTATTGTTGCAATGTCTAGTTTTGAAATTTCCGTGTTCCACATGCACTGAGTATGGTGACAAGAATGATGCTGTTCCTCATGACTCCTGCTTTATACCCACTTGAACTTGATACAGTTAACAGCCTGCAGAGTTCTCAGAAATAAACCTGGCAGTTGTGATAAATGCCGAACATACAAAATGCTTCTCTTCACCTTCGAGTTTTGGGGGCAGACTGAGAATTCAAGAGCGATGTAAAAAGATAAGGCAAAGAAAACCTAAAAGTTGTTATTCACAGTACCAACCCAGCTGCAAGAAAGGGCAAGCTAATAAGTATATTTCTGGGAGTAGGAAATAAAAATTTATTGGATTAATCCTCACACTGCAATGCACACATTCTTTTTTAGCAATTATTTTTGTTTTGGGGAGACACGTGTTTGTGCTTGGGAATTTTTCAGAGTTATATGCTTAAGGGTGACTCCTGGCAATGTGCAGGGGACCAAATGGGATTCCAAGGATCAAACTCGATCACCCACAGGGGACGCAATTGCTTTATCTGCTGTACTATTTTTTCTCTTGCCTCAAATATTTTTTTCTTCTGCTTTGGGAACCACACCAGAAATGGGTACCAAGACCAAACAGTCATATAAACATTGAGTAGAAATAAAAAGTGATCAGACTTAAATATCAAATCCAAAGCCAACTACAACAGAATCGATACCCAATCCACAATAAGCTAGGCATAGAAAGGACCACTTATACTAATAGCCGGGGGAGCAAAGGAGGGGCATATGGGATGCATGCTGGAAACAGAGTGGAGGGAGGACAACATTGGTGGTGGGAGTGCCCCTAATTCAATGTCACTATGTACCTAAAATACTACTGTGAAAGATTTGTAATCCACTTTGGTCAAAATAAGAATTATTAATAAAAAAATTTAAAAATGAAATGGGTAGGCCTCGCTAATTACATATTGCAATAATCTTCACATGAATCTATCACTAATTCCAGGGTTATCTGGTTACCTTGTTTCAGAAAGTTTTCACTTCTCATTACTGCATTGGGTCATGTAACCTATGACTCAGAGAAACAAGGTAGAAAATGAGACATTGAGGAGAGGAAACAAAAGGTCATTCCATGAATTAATGTGTAATGATCCTGAAAGATCCAAATGCCTGTGTTCTGACATCATGATGGACTTTGGCTGATACAGAAGATGGGAAGTCACAATACCAATGATGGTGGAGGCAACTGAGAATAAGATACAGCAATATAATTACATCAATAACATGTATTATTATAAGCACAGATAGAGAAAAGACAGAAACTGGGCCTAAAGCTGGCTATGCAGAAGTCTTTTCCAAGTGAGAATTCAAGGGATCCTGGTAACACTCTGTGAATCCTGTTACTGAATCCCATCTCCAGAGTCCTTACTCTGAATCCTTCCCTGAACTCTGTACTGCTAATGGAAGTTTGCTGCCATTGTTCTCGAGTAATCTTTCCCCAGGAAATGATACTGTGATAGTAGCTGTTTCACTGGGAAAATGCAGTCTTTCCACTTAAAATGGAAATCTTTAAGATTTGAACTTCATATTAGAGAATTTTCATCATTTTAGGCCTATGTGTTAAATCTTTATAAATTTTTATCAACATGTTTTTATATATTTTATAAGAAGGCTGCTCAAGTAAATAGTCTCATATATATGTATATATATTTATTTCAAATTTTATTTTAAGTACATATGCATAATGTAAATATATACATTTATAAATTAAATATATAAATAACCATCTAGTTAAATAAATATTTACAAGATAAAGAATTAAACTGTTTTTCCCCTGACATTATATTTTAATTAAAGCTTCTTTTAATTAATTTGCATATATTCATTTGGTTTTGGGGGCTTCTGCAAGTGGTGCTCAGGAATGACTCCTTGTTCTGTACTTATGGATCACTCCTGGTGAAATCAGAGGAGATTGAATGGGTTAAAGGGAATTGAATTAGGGTCATCCACAGGCAAACAAGCTCCTTACCTGCCACTCTAGCCCTAAAGTTCATTTTTTATAAGACAAAGTTCAACTCTAGAAGTGTGGCATAATTCATATTTTTCTAATGCAAATTGGTATTGATAACCAGGGCCACAGATTAAAGAGCAATCTCTATGTGTCAACTTTTCTCATTTCCTATAGAAAGAGGAAATCACAGTTTACCCTTGCCAGCAGTTCCAAATCTTCCCATTGATCTAACACATACTGCATTCCAAGGACCTGGCTAATCTTTGAAACATTCTAACTGAACCATAGAATTCTGCCCCTCCAAATAAGATAAACTAATGGACCATACCAAAGATAAATGGCCCAACCTAAAGGGCTCAGCCCAGCCAGTCATCTCTGTAGGATCCTGATATTCGTGGTAACATTTTCATTAATTGATAAGGAATGCAAAGAACTTTTTAAAACCTATACAAAGACTTAATTTTCCTATAAAACTGCATCTTCCCAAATAATGAGCCATATTAACTTAGTCTTAAGCTAAGTTCTTCTCTACACAGGTGCTCCTATTTTCACCCCTTCATTTTCAATTAACTTTTCTACATTCTAACATTGAGTCTGAGCATTGTGACTACTCAATATTTTCATCTTGAAAATATTGAAGAAAATATGAAAGAGCTTGGGAACTAGGATTGACCTCAGAGAACTGCTCTCATCATTCCTGCACCATAATGGTTGGAATAGCCAAAATAAATGAGTACATTTTTCGGTATCTATGGGCTCAGTTTCTTTTTAACCATTCAAAAACAATGAACTTCATTAAAAAAGAGGATTACCAAATTCTCATCATGAGCAGTGTTCAAGACATACACATGATTTTTCTCTTGGCTGAATGCATTAAGCTGTCAACCATGCTGGTTGCCTACTACCAATGAAACACTGGAAGAAAATCTATATATACTTGGTTTAGAGTCACAGTAGAGAGGAAACGCCTCACGGCAGCAACAAATTTGAGGCTGAAAGTATGACATTATCATCATTATCATGAGCATGAAAACTAGTTATAGAAGAGACCTGCTAAGCAGAACAAGAAGCAGATGGTAATTTTCAGACACAATCACAGCCCTGGGAGGATACTGACAATTACAATTTTCTAGTTCTCAGAGACTTGAACACCTACAGGAAATAGAACAATTATTACTCCACTATGTTCAAGATCTTCAAACAAAAGCCAAGTCCTCTAGGACAGTTTCTCCAAAAATCAGAGTATTGTTTGATTCTGCATTGAATTAGGCTTTCAGAATTTTGCAATAAGTTTTTTTAATCAGTCATAAGTAGACTTAGAAACTGAGAGATAGTACAAAAAGAAGGATGCCCACCTTGCATGTGGCTGAACTGAGCTCAATCCCTAGCATATTACACAGTAGACAAGCACCACAAGAAGTGAAAGCTGAGCACAGGACAGGGAATAAGTCCTGAGCATGACTTGGTGTGCCCCTCCCACAAAAAGGAATAAAAACAAACAAGCAAGTAGATTCCGTCATCAATTTAAACTGTGTCCCAAAGTTCAGTTTGTCTTGATTAATGAACTCAAAGAATATAAAGTAGGTCATTCCAAAAACTCAATTGTTGTAGTAGCTCAGAACTGAAGTATCAAGTTACCTATTTGACTCATTAAATAAATATCAAGTTCCCAAGGTCAAATAAACCTCATTAAATTTTCTTAGTGCTAATTTCCTTTCTTGGGGGGGGACTATAATTTTAGACATATAAGCGTCAAATTTTGATGTAATCTTTGGTTTCCCCAAAGGAGATGGTCATGTAATGGAGGAAAATATATCTAGTTAAGAAAAGAAAATAACACCTGACAGAGAAACTTAAAATCCAAGCAATTTTATTTGATACTACAGAAAATGAAAATTAATGATAGTTTTGTGAAGAGAGGGAGAAGAGACAGATAAGAAGCAAGAGGGGAGGGTGAATAGGAGTGAAAGAGAATCAAGGTGAGCTAGGCCCATCATATTGGTAAGGAGTGACAGAGCAAAGTGTCCAAACCAGAGTCAAGAATAATGAAATCATGAGACACAAACAATAACAACCAAATTTCAAAAGGTGCTTTTCAAGATGGCAGGATGGGAGGGAGAGGTATGGGAATGAACCTGAGAATATTGGTAAAGGGAAGTTGACACTAGTAGTGGGATTGTTGCAAGATAATTGTATATTTAAACTCAATGATCAATAGCTTTTTAATTCATGGTGCTTTAATAAAATAATATTATTTTACAAAAATTATTAGCTCATGGCTGGAAAGATAGCATGGAGGTAAGGCATTTGCCTTTCATGCAGAAGGTTATTGGTTCGAATCCCAGCATCCCATATGATCCCTGTGCCTGCCAGGAGCAATTTCTGAGCGTGGATCCCTAGGCACTGCCGGGTGTGACCTCCAAAACCACAAAAAAATTATTAGACCAGTTGCAGGCTGAACAAAAATGATGAAAATAGAAATATTTCATTATATGGTTGGCACATTCCAATCAGAAGCCATGGAAACTCAATCAATACTGAAGACACTGGGGAGAGGCAAAAATGAATCCCAAGTAAAAACCATTACGGGAAAATGTAGATCACAATGAATTCAACAGGGCAGAGGAGAAATGCCTTATATGTATAATATCTGTAATTCATTCATTACATATGAATTACACATTTATATGTTTGGACATTGATAACTAAGTTAACAAATAGCCTTTATGCAATGGCCATAACTATAAGAAATTAGCAGTTCAGACTTTACTACATTAAGTTGGTTGTGATGTTTAAGCATTTGCAACTTCAAGTCTGTTTGATGGGCACCAGCGCATGCTTCCTCTAAAATGGCTGATTTCCAGACTATAGGGCAGATTAATCCTATTTTATGAATTGTACTTGAGAAAAAGCTTATAGCTTAGTTTCTAAATAAAAAGTTGCAGACTAACCCCATATTGATTCCTCTTCTGCTACTCAACAATTTGTTGTAAAAATAATTGGGCTGTTTCTTTAAAACTAGAGTCGTATTTATTTATGTTTGGAGGATCACATCTGAGGGTGTGCAGGGACTACTTCCAGAATTTGGGGTAACTCCTAGTAGTACTAAGAGAATGATATGGTTCCAGGATATAAAATTAGACCTCTAACATGCAAAGCACACACTCTAATTTGTTGGGCTCTCTTTAGATTTCAAACATATTAGCTAACATATTTGTTTCTGTCATCTGTTTCAAATTCATTTAGCTTAATTTTACAGTAGCCTTTGAATTGTCATGCATAAAATATTTAAGCCCAAAACAGAATTATCCAATGACACTAGTAATCTATGGTGTATAAATATAATGATGATATTGAGATTCTAATTTCAATAATTTCTACTGAGGTGATTTTTATTACCACAAAATTGATTAAAATTGGTTACTGGTTTTATTTAAATTGACCATAAACAACTGCTCAATTTAAAAACAAATTTAAGAAATTACTAAAATGCATAGATAAGTGAAGTTTCATAATGATTTTAAAACTGTTACAAGGAATTTGTAGGGTCAATAGTCACAATTACACCCTATTCTATAAACAACTAGTATCTTAAAGTTAATGTTCATCCTTCCAGGCAAGGGACTTTACTATGTCCACTATATATTTATTCATTTTAAGCAACTTTAATGACTTCATGATTTAATTCCTAAAGTAAAAGAAAGCAGAACATAAAAAGTCATAAAATTGGTGCTGGAGCAGTGGTGCAAGTAGTAGGGAGTTTGCACGCACTAACCTAAGACTGACCATGATTCGATCCCCCAGTGTCCCATATGGTCCCCCAGGACAGAAGCGAATTCTGAGTGCATAGCCAGGAGTAACACTGAGTGTCACCAGGTGTGGCCCAAAAACAACAACAGCAACAAAATTCATAAAATCATAATATTTCTCTTCTAATTATTTTAATGAATTATCCTGATATACTAATTATATATTATATATTTTGGGTTTTATTTTTTTTATATAATTCTGATATGTTTAATCTTGTTCATGTTTATTTTATTGGACTTTCGGACCACACTTAGCTGTGTTTAAGGGATTAATCTAGGCTCTCTGCTCAGTTCTCACTCCTGGTAGGGCTCAGGGATCAAATGCAGTTGCCTTGGGTCAGACTCAGGTGGGCTATGTGTAAGGCTATGTTTAAAGTCCAGTCTTTCTTGTTTCTGTTTTATAGTTAAATCCTTTATCACATATTTGGAAAATAACTTCCCATTTTTTTAACTTTTTTTTTTTTTTGGTTTTTGGTTTTTGGGTCACACCCGGCAGTGCTCAGGGGTTACTCCTGGCTCCATGCTCAGAAATTGCTCCTGGTAGGCACGGGAGACCATATGGGGCACTGGGATTCGAACCGATGACTTTTGCATGGAAGGCAAACGCCTTACCTCCATGCTATCTCCCAGGCCCCCCATTTTTTTTAACTTTTTGTAATTTAACAAATTTGATTTTCAATTAGTCAAATATAACTGACTCCTCACTAGTCAAATGTGCCACATACTTTGGAAGTTTTACTATTTTCAATTCCATCAATAGAAATGTGCAATCTATTTACAGGTACACTCACATACTTGAGTTTCTTATCATCTCACTTTCCTTTTATTCACTTTATAACATACCTATTTTGTCCTCTATAGGAATAGAGATTGCTTCATTTTTTACATTGCCTCCCTAGAGTCTCTTATCAATGTACTTCATTACACTCCATCAAAATACTCATTCAGTTGAAAAATACAATGAGCCACCCATGAACAACAATGTTCACTTCCTTTTTGCATTTTTACTCCCAAATCTAAGAAAATACTGGAAATATTTTGTCACAGAGTTATCACAGTAGTTGTGTGCATCTATAACTGAGGAGAGCAGCAACCCCATCAATGGTCTAAAACTCTGAGTCACCTCACCCAGTTGGCATATAACTCAAGAATCCCCTCCCCAAGAGCCCTAAATGAGGTCCCACCTCCAACAAAGTAACATTATGTTACATCTTCTCTCCTCTAATCCAAAGATATGGATTGGTGCATGACAATCCATTCGATAAATCATTGACACATAAATGTCCTATAGTCCATTCCTGTGGACTCAACTCTATAGACTGACAAAGAAATGAAAAATCATTCATAAACCAATTATTCATAAATTAAAAAGAAATGAACCCACAATAATGTTTTTAATTCCTAACTACTGACCAAAACTTAGAAGAAAATCCTAGAAGAGAAATATCTGATACTGTCTTGTCATTTAATAACTGACATAAATAAATTCCAAATACTTGGAAAATATAGGTCTTATCCTTTTTCCAAATCTCTACTCAGATTGAACAGTTCAAATCATTATCGCCTTTGAATATTTGCTTTCACTTCATTATTTACATCATAATTTATTTTTGCCTTAAATTTTCTTGTTTTTCAACTCACACACTTCAGGTACCAAATTGCCTTCTAAGTCCTACTTAAGTCTTTTCATAGAGTTTTCCTGGATAGATTCAATCAAAATAAAACCCTCTCTACCTTTATTTATTTATTTATTTATTTATTTATTTATTTGTTTTTGTATTTATTTGATTTTTGGGCCACATCCGGAGGTGCTCAGGAGTTACTCCTGGCTCTACGCTCAGAAATCACTCCTGGTAGGCTCAGGGGACCATATGGGATGCCGGGATTCGAACCACTGTCCTTCTGCATGCAAGGTAAATGCTTTACGTCCATGATATCTCTCTGGCCCCATCCTTAAGTGTTAATATATAGTTTTCCCATCATTAGTGTCACCTATACAAAGTGTTTTCTTCAAATTTCGGGGTGTATCAATTAGCTCCTTGAAGGTATGTTCACTTTCATAATTCCCAAGGTGGTACTTGCTCCAGGGCCAACTCTAATTAAGTAACCTTAAACAGAAATTAAGGAAAGTGATAGAAATGAACAATATTAATCCATTTACAAATAATGTACACTTTTGACAGAAAATAATTGGCTTTCTGAGTAAAAACTCTTGCTATGGACACTTCATTTCAGAGAGATTTATACTTTTAAAATCAGTCATTCTTCAAGTTATTTCTCCCTGGGCTTCCAAACTCCTGAAACTTTCATGTTTAGCTCATGCTATGAAGTGGAAGCTTTATTCAGTTATGGAACATGGATTTATGCCTACGGCTTCAAGTTTCCCACACTGTCAAATACCATTTTGTTTAGATCTTGATATTTTCTCTAACATTTGATTTTGAAAAAAAAATTGCACATTTCTGCACAGGATGAAAAAAAGAGCATTTTACAACAGTCTGTTGGGGGAAAATAGTTATTTATAACTAAGCACATTAGATTATAGAGTTCGTTACCTCTTAAATCTCAAACAAATCGAATCTTGGCTCTAGGCACCAAAAGTTTGAGTGAACAACTGTAAGTTTGGAACCATTCTTGATTCACACTGTCTTTTTTAACTATCTCTTCAATCTCTCTCACAATCTCTCACATCACTCAAGTTTTCAGACTTGGAGATGACACTGAACCAGACAGGATTGATGTTTCCGATTACAAGACAATTCTCCTTCATTGACTAACTTGCACACATAGATGTTCTAGCTAGTCGGGTTGCATTTCTTAGTTGTTGAGGTTAACAGAGAGTAAAGAGAAAGAGCAAGTTGGGAAGGAAGAGAAAAGCATTTCTCACACCAAGGTGAATTCAAAATAGTCCAATTTATATCTGATAACTACTTATTATTTCCATGTTAGAGATTCTGGAGAATCAAGCATACTAATATTTTTGTAGGAGAAAGAAGAAAAGAGGAGAAAGTTGACATTTAAAGAAAACAGATACTCAAGACAGTACTGGTTGACCTAAAAGTGAAGTTTTCTGTGATCAAGACTGAAAATATATAAGCTGGGTGTGAGTCATGGTGAACCAGTCTAACTTGACTTTTGTGTGTGTGTGTGTGTGTGTGTGGTTTTTTGGTCACATCCGGCAGTGCTCAGGGGATACTCCTGGCTCCATTGCTCAGAAATTGCTCCTGGCAGGCACGGGGGATCATATGAGACGCTGGGATTGGAACCGATAACCTCGGGATTCGAACTGATGACCTTCTGCATGAAAGGCAAACGCCTTACCTCCATGCTATCTCTCTGGATCCTAAATTGACTTTTCTAATTGGAGAAAATCAAGGCAGCTGTAGCCTACCCAAATAAAGTGACGCCCAAGATTAGCCTTGGCTTCATGGGGGTCTTCATTACTCTCTAAATGATGTAATAATTCTCTTTCTTCTTTCTCTGTTCATATTTATCTTCCAGGTTAGTTCTCACACATCAAAATAACATTTCTATTCTCCAAATGTATTTTTGCAACCAGGAAGATACATAGGAACAGAGCTGATTTCCTCTGTATTTCAATAAAATAATGATAGGCTTGCAGCTTGACAGTATTTTTTCTGTGTCACTATCATAAAACATCAAATTGAACATGACATTTTTATTTTAAAATCTCTGCTTAGGTACAAGTCCTTTTTAAAAATCCTTCAATCATTTTCTTAGAAAAAATAACAATATAGCAAGCTTTCTGAGGAGCTTCTTTTTACTAGAAGTCATATCTCTGATGTATCTGGACACCTTGGATATACTGTCAATAGACTTTTAAGACATACTGCTATAAAAATCATATAAAAGTATAGAGAAATTCCTCTCGAAAAGACTATTGATATCATAGCCAGATAACTACTGATTTTATCAATGATTTTTTTTATTATTAGATACCAGTCATGAAAAATTCCTCGTTTGAAAGCTGAAGAATATAAAGGGCTAAAAGTATATATTTGTGCAAAATGCAACTCATCTAGGTCTACAGGAATGATTCAATTCTTATTCATATGTCTTCACCATAGAAAGGGCTTGACTACAAGTCAATGCATCAGTCCCTAGCTACCCATTGGTTCACTAAGTACTAATATACCTATATACCCGAGTATAAGAAGAGTTTTATATACTTTTAAAAGCTCGGCTTACACTTGGGTCATACAGGTTATTTGATTCAGTGCATGTGCACCAAATCAAATGCACATAGACTCCAGTCTTCTCCTGCAGCCTGCTGGAGGTGGCAGTGCTTCAGCTCAGTCCACAAGTCACGGCCAAGCTAAAAAGCTAGCCAGCTGAACTGAACTGGATGCCATTAAACTATTTAACCCACAATGTTCTGTGCTTTGTATGAGACCAACAGCAGTGATGATGCTATCTGCGAACTCAGTGATGATGACAAGGTCCATGCTGATGCCCTCATATCAGATACAGCTGAAACTCTATTTGGACAAACAGATGAGGAAGAGGAGGAATCCAGTTGTGAAGGATTTTAACCTTTGTGGTTTATCTTGATTACTGTTAAGCTATGTTTTTCTGCACTTTATTTAAAGCTTTAAAGTTATTGTTGCTAGTTTACAGTATTTTTAACAATAAATACTGAAAAACATTTAACCTACTGATTCCTCAATTACTGTAATTGTTTTGGGCATATATTTTTATTTTTGAAATTTACCAGTGGCTGCTGCATTTTGCACCTCAGCTTATACTCAAGTCACTAAATTTTCCCAGATTTTACAGTAAAATTAGGGGTGTTGGCTTAGACACGGGTCAGCTTAAACTCGAGTATATAAGGTAGCTCTTGATGATGTGTATTCTCAGAAAACATGATCCTGAGAGAATGGAGACCCACAGAAAGAACATACCGGCAGGCAAGTAACTATTTCAAATTACTGAAGAAAGAAATGGTTGAAGGGTACACTGAGGAAAAGGGAGAGAATTTGACAGAGCTGCGGAAAAAAAGTGAAACAGAAGATGGATTGGTAAAGGCAAAACTGAGACAACCAGGCAGTGGATAAGTCCAATGTTCAAAAGTCTTTTCTAAATTGAAACTGGAATTTTACTCTGAATCTTGTTGTCAGCCATTAAATACTTTTACTGGGTTTACTTTGAGGAACATGTGGCAATGCACAAGGACTACTCCTGATTGAGTGCTCACAAGATGATGTAAAGTTTGGGATTAAACCTAAGTGTTCTATATGCATAAATCACACACTAAATCATTTAATTATCTCTTTTACCCTAAATTTATTTTACAAACGAATGTGTAAGTTCTCAGTCTCTGTGATAACATTTGAGGAATTAAGGCTATCTTAAACTGGACTCATCCATCTAGTCACTTGTCAATGAAACTGGGCAGCTTTCAGGACCCTTTGATTGTTCTTTCCCTTTTCTGAAAGATGAAGAAGTTCATCTAAAGCACTACTAAAAAAGTTTTAAACAGGGGCCTGAGAGATAGCATGGAGGTAAGGTGTTTGCCTTTCATGCAAAAAGGTCATGGGTTCAAATCCCGGCTTCCCATATGGTCCCCCGTGCCTGCCAGAGCAATTTTAGAGCAAGGAGCCAGGAGTAACCCCTGAGCACTGCCGGGTGTGACCCAAAAACCACACACACACACAAAAAAGTTTCAAACAAAAAAAATATAGGTAAAAATTTTGGATAGATTACTAGGTGAACATATATATATATATATATATATATATATATATATATATATAGTTGTATTTTCACCTTTCATTATGAAAAAATAAGCTTGAGAATAATAATATAAAATGATTATATGGAAGAATTTATTTTGGTTTTGTGGCCAGGATTGATGCATAGGGATTTCTCCTGGCTATGTGCTTAGAAATAGCTCTTGGCTTGGGGGGACCATATGGGACACCAGGGACCAAACTAAGGTCCGTCCTGGATAGGCCGCTTGCAAGGCAAATACCATACCTCTGTGCTAACACTCTGGCCACTATATATAAGAAATTTTATTAAATCATTTGACTTAAGATTAAAGTAAGAACTTTAGAGCAAAGAATTATATACAACTAACAGCAATTTGAAACGTGATAAAAAGAGATAAGTCTCTCAACTGAAAGTAAATGTTAATAATGCACAACATACTATGCATATTATGTCTATGTACAAGGATAACTGAGTTAATCCTTTATCTTACTCATCAATTTTTGGTTAATATATTTATTTTGAAGTACTCGGGATTAAACCCAAGACCTCATACATCTAAAGAAAATTCTATTCCTTGTTTCTCTGATTTAAAATTACATGAAATAGGGGTCCGAGCAGTGGGCAAGCTGTAGGGCATTTGCCTTGCATGGACTAACCTAGGATGGACTGCAGTTTGAACACCATGTTCCATATGGTTCCCCAAGACAGGTGCGTTTTCTGAGAGCACAGCCAGGAATTACCCCTGAGCAAATAAGAAAAAAAAATTAAAAAGGGGCCGTCAAAATAGCAAGGTAAGGAGGTAAGGAGCTTGTTTTAGGAGTTTGCAAAAGGATGTTGGTTCAAATCCTGGCATCCCATATGGTCCCCTGAGCTTGCCAGGAGTGATTTCTGAGCATGGAGTCAGAAGGCTGTATTTTCCTGAAAGTCTATATTTTGGTCTACTTTATCACATAAATAAGAAGACTTTGTCATTTATGTTTCACTATTACTCATACTTTTTGGCGAATTATATTCCATAGTAGAATTCACCTTTCATTAGGCTCATAGTTGACCTATCTATAGATTCAAGGCTTAGTGCTTACTGAGTTCTTCTAAAGAAACTCAGTTTTCTCTCTTTTGGGGGTGATAAGAGCATCAGAAGACTTCAGAGCTTATTCCTGGCTCTGTATCAGGAATCATCCCTGTATCCCTGTAGATGCTGGCTACCATGATATGTCACATAGAACAATATAATCTACAAGTGAAGCCTCAAGGGGCTGACTTCAGTGCTCTTTCCAACATCTCCATTCTAATCTTTTCTTATTTTAATTTTTATTTATTTATTTATTTTTAATATTGTTTTTAAACACCATGGTAACAAGCATGTTCGTAATTGGGTTTCAGCTTTAAAATGCACACACCCCTTCACCAGTACAATTTTCCAGCCACCAATGTCCTCCATTTCCCTCCTCCCCCATCCCTCTCTGCTTGTCTTTGAAACAGGCATTCTTTTTCTCTCATTTGCTATCATTGTCATGGTAGCTGTTAGTGTGATTATTTCTCTAACTGAAATCACCACTCTTTGAGGTAAGCTTCAAATAAAAGACAATATAAAAATAATATCCAGAAACAATAAAGATGAGGGTCAGAAAGACCAGATCATGATATGAAGCAGCTGTTCAGAGCTTGTTCTTCGGTGAAACTGTTTTCATGTGCTTAGTAAACCTGTTTTTGTCTTTTTTTGTTTGCAGAGTGGGTTATAGGCATCTTCACTGGACTGTGCTCACACAGTTTCTTTAGATTTTCTGACTAAATCAACATTTTTGGTTAACACTTGATTCTTAAAAGACCTGACATGACAGTTATGGAGATATAGATGCTGAATCTGCAATCGGTTCATATCTAGATCCTCAACATTGAGGATTTGGACATTTGGTGGCATTGTTTTGATTTCATTATTAATTTTCAAGCATTCTTTATAGGTGTTTTTTATTTTATTGTAAATTATTTTATTACTTTTCAAGCACTCTACTATCTCTCCCCTTTAAGAAGGTGTGTATGATATCTACATTAAATAATTTGGACAGGTGCAATAATTTGGATTACATTTTCTGTTATTTAAAATGATATATTTTGCAACTTTATAGACTTAAATATTCAAATAGTTAAGGCTAATATAAATTGTCCCTTTTTACAACTCTGTGAAAATCCAAATAAATTTTATAGTCCCTAAGAAGAAATCAATATACTTAATATCATAGAAACCATATTCATTAAATCTGGATTACTTTAAAATCATATGTAATATCTATAAAATATATATAATTTAAGGTTTTATACTGGAAGTGACTCAAAAGTGTTTTAATGAAGAAAAACTTTATAAAGGTGAAAGTTATCTAAAAGAAACAAAAATGTCATTTACAGAAATCTCTATGTTTACCTGAAAAAAAATTAAGCCTAAATGAATCCATAATAATTGAGAATTATAGAGGTGTTAGATATGCCAACAAGAAAATCACTTTTCAGTTTACCAAAAACAAATATCTATGAAATATAATGGATAATATTTTATATAGCCACATCAATAAATAAATGTTTAAAAGTGATTAAGACTACTAGGAAGAAAATATCTTTTTGGAAATACATGACTACCCCACAGAAATGAAGAAATATGGCATAAATACAAGAACTCACATTGATTTCTCTCATACTAATATATATGCATATGTAAGTAATTTAAATTAACACCCCTCTGTGGAATTTTCTGTGATTCTACAAATCTATAACCATGGTAGATATTAAAGGAGAATGAAGTAAAGCTGAATCTTCTGATATGAAAACATCTAATGAAGGCATGATAATTAAGCCTGCAGTATTGATTCAGGGATGGATAAAGGTCAAGTGAACTACTCATAAACTGCCATAAAGGAATACAAATATATCACAGGGGATTTTGGATCAATACAGCCCTCAATAAGACTGTATAATAAAGGCTACACAATAAGTGAGATTAAGAAAATTTGTTTGTAGTTTGAAAGAACATCATTTGTATTTCACCCTCTTATTGCACACACAGTTTCTATAGCTAGAGTGTAAAGATTAAAAAAAAAACATTTAAAACCTTAGAAGTGAATGTACAATAATAAACTTATAACATTTCAATTTTGATTACTTTTCCTTTAAAGGAGAGCACAATATTGTCTAGCACCATCAGAAATTACAGTTGAATTTTCTTCATTTAGGGAAAACATGTGACACCCAAAATACAATGGATGCTCTGGATCAGGGACTCCCATCTTGCTAAAATGACTCCACCCTATGAGGTGAAGTTCAAACACTTCTTATACTACGTGTCATACACAAAGGACTCTAGGCTAAAGAGTGATGCATGCTACAAATGAAAATTGTTTTTTCAGGAATTAAAATGTTTGATTTAGGAAGTATGAGAGAAGGGAGAGTTCAGACAGATGGAGGACACTATAGAATAAATGAAATTAATTAACTATTCAAGTAGAGACGCAGGCAATTGTAGAGTAGTCGTTTGCAGAGAATATCATAAAATAAAAAATTCTGGCCATGATATGTATATTTTATATATATAACACAAAGAGATACATGTATATTTATGTGAATATATAAAAATATACTATGCAAATCTAAATATGTGTAGTTAATACCAATATCCAGGGACATTTGAGGTAAACACAAAGACATTTAACTATGAATATGTTATTGTCTGGAAATTGGAGAATATATTAAGTATTGATTTTTATTATTCATTATACATTTGAGAAAATTAAATAATGTATATGAACAAAATTTTCAAGAGATGACTTTTTAAAGTTCATTTATCTCACAAGAACACTTTATCATTCTAAATATTGCAATCTCCAGAGCTTGAAGAAATGAAGTAGTTTTACTTATATTGGTGAGAGATTCTATTCTAGTAAAAATTTAAATAGAGGGATCATAGAGATAGCTCAATGTGTTGAGACCGTGCTTTACATGGAGAAAACTTGGGTTCCAACCTAGGCACTACAAGGTACATCAAGTGACACCAGAATTGTCTCCAAACCACAAGACCTGGGAGTAAACTCTGAACTTCTGAGGTCATAGTTACCCAGTCAACAAATTCATAAATAAAAGAATCAAAAAGACTCACAGCTTTGACACTTTAATCACCTAAACATAAAACATATAAGTTGATAATTGAGGTAAAATGTACAACTTTAGCTTCAAAATTTATAACATACAGCCTTTGACAAATTATACACCTAATTGATGGTTTGAATGCACCAGATATCAGTTGATTAGCTGAGGTCAAATGTGCATCTTTTTCTATGTAATTTATAGCATGCAGTCAAGTACATAAAAGAATCACTGTTAGGCTAAACTAGAAGCTTAGCCTAAAATAAGCAGTTGGGAATATAAGTGAGAAAAATGCAAAGCAAATGGATGAGAATAAATGCAATAGCTGTAATGAAGAAAAAATGTGTGAACAGACTGGGTGTGCAGACAACAGTGTTAAAGTCCTTCAGTGCCGGGTGGAACCCCATTTGAGCTTTACAGGTAGACAACAGTACATCACACTTCTATCATTTTCTGTATGTCATAGAATTCACAGATGCCCTATGCAGATGATAATTTAAAACATGATCTTCCCTGTAGAAAATTCATCACATAACATTACAGTCACTTTCTCAGACTCTCACTCTTGAAGAAAAACGTTATTTTTATTATATATTATACTATATTATATTATATATATTTGTATATTAAATATAATGTTATACATTATATTATATAGAATACATATTAATATATTAATTATAATGTATTCTATTATATTAGCACATGATTGTTTATTATAATATATGGTATGTTGATTGATATATTGTTATCATATCATTATTTTATTTATTTTTTTTTTTGGTTTTTGGGATTCTCCCAGTGACTCTCGGGGTTACTCCTGGCTATGTGCTCAGAAATTGCTCCTGGCTTGGGGGAACATATGGGATGCCAGAGATCGAACCCGGGTCCATCCTGGGTCAGCCGTGTGCAAGGCAAATTCCCTAGTGCTGCACTTTCACTCTGGCCCCTCATATCATCATTTTAAATGATGTATACATACAACACATATATTGTTATTGTATAGTATTTAAATTAAATATTTGAGTACTCATCTCTAAAATTTTTACATCATTGCATCACCATTGCAAATATAAATGATAATTTGATTATTCACTAGGGTTAAAATACTAGAAAGTTATCTATAATTTTTTCATAATAATATTTTTAACCATGATTACAAACATGTTTGTAGTTGGGTTTCAATTATAGAAAAGAATACCTCCCACCCCTCACCAGTGCAGCATAATATATCTAAAAAGATGAGTCTCGGGGCTGGAGCAATAGCACAGTGGCAGGGTGTTTGCCTTGCACAAAGCTAACCCAGAATGAACCTTGGTTGGATCCCCGGCATCCTACATGGTCCCTTAAGTCAGGAGCAATTTCTGAGTGCATAGCCAGGAGTAACCCCTGAGCATCACCAGGTGTGTCCAAAAGCAAACAAATAAAACAAATAAAAAAGATCAGCCTCATAAGTAAAAAGCTGAGAGAGTAAATAATTTTTCTATAACTAACTGAATTTATATTTCAAATATTTTGGCTTAGAACTAAACATGATCATCATCTAAAATTTCCCACAGTATAATTTTCCTACTAAAAATGAGACAATCTTCCAATTCACGTAAGAATAACTATTGCTTTTGAAGCTGATGAAAGATAAGCATTCTGTTTAACCTGAAAAATAATTCGTAACAGGTAATGTCTATAATATAGTAAAAAAAATCATATCCATTTTGGAGCTGTCTTGGCTTTCACATAGAACATTAGTCTACTAATTCACAATAAACATCATTAACCTTTAATGCAATGGAATGTCTCAATGAAAAAGTCTTCTGGGGCTGGAGCAACACTACAGTGGTTAGGGCATTTGCCTTGCATATGGCTGACTTGGGTTTGATCCCCAGTATCACATATGAAACTCTGCTGAGTCCTCCACGAATGATCTCTGAGCACAGATCCAGAAGTAAGCCCTGAGTACTTCCAAGTGTGGCCCAAACCAACACTAGCCCCTCAAAGTAAATAAAATGATTTCAATATCTTTAGATTTTTAAACAAAAAATTTGAAGTTTTAGGGTATTTAATGTTTAAGTTTTTATTTTAATAATATCCTTATTTAAGCACCATGATTAAAAACATGTTTGTAGTTGGGTTTCAGTCATAAAAATAAGACACCCTCCTTCATCAATGCAACCTTCTCATCACCAATGCCCATCTTCTGCCTGTCTTTGAGAAAGGCATTCTATTTCTCTCACTCACCACCATTGTCATGGTAGTTGTTGGTGTATTTATTTCTCTAACTGCACTCACCACTCTTTGTGGTAAGCTTCATACTGTGGGCTGAGCTTTCCAGCCTCATCTCTATTGTCTCTTAGAATACTGTCTTTTCTTTTTTCTTAATTCCCACCCATGAGTGAGACTATTCTGCATCTACCCCCTCTGACCGATTTCACTCAGCAAAATAGTTTCCATGTCCATCATGTTTAAGTTTTGTAGTGATAATTATGAAATGGTAGAAACAGTTTCAGTTAAAGTGTATTGCTAAGATTATTCTGAATTTAAAAGTCTAATATTAGCATAATAAAAGACAGGGACAGCTGTTGAACTCCTGCTATGTTTCCCCACAGTCACGCAGAGAACTAAGGGCAAGAGAACTAAGATGCAACTGTGCTATTTTCAGATTCTCTTTCTGGTCACTTTCAACAAGACTAGTTGTACATCATCAGAAAGACTCAATTAGCCTTTTCTGCATAATTATACTCTGATAACACTGAACTGTATCCAAAATGAAGCATTTTATTTTTGTTTCATTTCATCTCAGTGGAATGTCATCTCAGAAGAGATATTTCTTTACAGGAAAAGAAAGTAAAATATTTCTTGAGACTTTTATACATGTCAGTAGGAGGAAGTCTTAAAGAACCATGAATCTAACTTCTAGAGAGAATAAATCAATTGTTATGAGAGGTCTGGAGATGAGAGATTTGAAAGTAAAGGGAAATTTAAAAGTACACACTTTCAGGGATAGTAAGGTGTTTGCCATGCAGATGGTTCAATTCCCAGCTCCCATATGATCCCTTGAGTCCTGCCAGGAGTGATTCCATATTGAAGAGCCAGAAGTAAGCCTTAAGCATCACTAGGAGTGGCCCTCAAACAAAAAAATAAACAAACAAGAAAGTACACATTCCCACTTATATCATGACTAACTAGAGGTTTAAAGGCACAGTATGGAAACTATAGTCAGTAATGATGTGTGTCTGAAATTTATGAGAGATAAAATTAGTTTTAAGACTTTTTTATCACAAGAAATCAACTCTGTATGAATGTTAATTGCTTATATGATGTTTATTTCTCACTACACATAAATATAGAATTATTATGTTATGCATCTGAAGTTAATGTTATGCGGTGTTGATTATATCTGGAAAGCCACAAAGAAAAGCAAAATGCCCAGTAAGTAAAAGAAAGAAAATACTAAAAGTAAGAGAACATTAAAAGAGCAAAAAAAGTGATATTGTGAAAGTGAAAGTCTGTTGAAATGTCATTCACAGTAGGGAGAGAGAACAGTCACAGGATTAAAGTAGGAATATCAACCTAGATTTTGAGAAGATTAAGAAAATAATAAAGCAATTGTTAAAGCTCCATGTCAACAAACACTACAACTTAAATGAGACAGACATTATTTTGAGAACCACAGAGTATCAAAAAGTGAAAATCTGATATATGTCTAATAGGGAAATTTTTTTCTTTTCTTATTTATTCTAACATGTACATTACTTTGTCCCTCGAGCCCCCAGATTGTAATACATTATAATAATACTTACACAAAGCAATCCAAAGCCAAAAAAATTATGCAACTCCCCTAACATTAAAAGCTGTAGTAGTATTGTTGACACAATTGATCATAATACAATACTTCATTAAGAATGAGTCAAAGGAGCACAGCAAAGACTGTGTTAGTGTGGAAATTGTTTGCATAGGCCCAGCAAAATATAGGGGACATGGAAAGAGGGAAATTTTATTCATAACAATAGTCTCCTAAATGAAGCTTTAAACCCATTAGTGGCTCCATGACAAATTATTTACATAATAATAAATAATAAAATAATAAACAATAATCTCACACAAAATACTTCACAAACTACCATAGCATGGAGATTTAGCATCGTTTTTATACTTCCAGTACAAAGCAAATCCTCATCAGAATATTTCAAAACTAAAAAAATTTAGTCATATAAGCATTATAATAGACAAATAAATCCTAAGAACATATTAACTATAATGACTGAAGCAAACACTCTGTGGAGGAAGTCGTTGGTGTTAGAACATTGTCATCAGAAAACCTTCTCACTAAGTTTTGTAAGTCAGTGCTTCAAGTGAACTACTAAAATACCAAAAAGATATGTGTGCATCAGAAGGCAAAATGAAGGTAACTCTCATCTTATTTCAGTTAAAGGTGATATTCTACCTTCATTTTATTTAAAAACTAATGCAATATTTAAAATGTAGCTACACTGCTTGTAACAGCCATAGAGGGAAAATAATTTATTTCAAAGTACACAGAAAAGTAGTAATCACAATTCTACCCCTGCTTCATTTATTTTAAATTTATTTTTATTTTTATGTTTAATTTTTTTTTGTTTTGGGGCCACACGCAAATTCAGGGGTTACTCCTGACTCTGTACTTAGAAATCTCTCCTGGGGGCTAAAGCAGTGGTGCAAGCAGTAGGGCTTGCACGCCTTGCATGTGTCTAACCTAGGACGACCACATGTCAATCACCTGGCACCTCATATGCCCTCAAAGCCAGGAGCGATTTCTGAGCACATAGCCAGGAGTAACCTCTGAGCATCACCAGGTGTGGCCAAAAAAAAGAAAAAAAAAGAAAAAAAAGAAATCTCTCCTGGCAGGCTTGGAGAACCATATGGGATGCCAGGGATAGAAGCTAGGCTAGTCCTGGATCAACTGCATGCAAGGCAACTGCCCTACCGCTGTGCTATCACTCCAGCCCCTCTACCTTTGTTTCAAATGAAACCTCAAAGAAAAACGCATTTCTTCAATCTCTGAAGGTAGCAATGACAATATAGGCAACTAATACTTTGTTTCAAGGTAAAAAACTAAGCTGTTTCTTATGATTCCAGGAAAGTATGAGTAATCACTAATAGTCAGAATGTGTTTTGACTTTCCAAAGAAAGATAGATGTAAAACAGAAGGTCAGAAGACTGAAAACAAGAAAATCTGGCTTTGCTTTTTCATGGTATAATCACATATTTTAAAATTCTAAGTGATTCCCAAGAAATAACCAGTTAATAAATGAACTATATTGGAATATGTTGTATATGAAAGCAAAAATATATCTTATATAAGAAAAATTAAACAAGTGAAATAAAAATTTGAGAACTAAATAATAGGGGCTGGAGGGTCACTATGTGGTCCAAAAACAAAGAAATAAACAAAAAATAATAATATCCACTTTCATTAACAAATCTTTAAAAAAGTACTGACACTCATTCAAAAGATCTTTTTTTTTAGATCTTGATATTAGACCTGAGACCATAAGGTATATAGAACAACATGTAGGTAAAACACTCCATGACATTGAGACTAAAGGCATCTTTTACGAGGAAACAGTACTCTCTAAACAAATGGAAGCATAGATAAATAGGGGCCCGGGAGATAGCATGGAGGTAAGGCATTTGCTTTTCATGCAAAAGGTCATCAGTTCGAATCCTGGTGCCCTATATGGTCCCCCGTGCCTGCCAGGAGCAATTTCTGAGCATGGAGCCAGGAGTAACCCCTGAGCACTGCCGGATGTGACCCAAAAACCACACACACACACAAAAAAAATAAACCTAAATAGATGGGGATATATTAAGCTGAGAAGCTTCTGCACCTCGAAGGAAATAGCGCCCAGGATACAAGATCCACCCACTGAGTGGGAGAAACTATTCACCCAATACCCATCAGATAAGGGGCTAATCTCCAAAATATACAAGGCACTGGCAGAACTTTACAAGAAAAAACATTTAATCCATCAAAAAATGGGGAGAAGAAATGAACAGATACTTTGACAAAGAAGAAATACAAATGGTCAAAAGACACGTGAAAAATGCTCCATATCACTAATCATCAGGGAGATGCAAATCAAAACAACTATGAGGTACCATCTCACGCCACAGAGATTGGCGCACATCAAAAAGAATGAGAACAAGCAGTGCTGGCAGGGGTGTGTAGAGAAAGGAACTCTTATACACTGCTGGTGGAAATGCTGTCTAGTTCAATCTTTATGGAAAGTAATATGGAAAATTGAAATTGGAAATTGAGCTCCCATATGATCCAGCTATAACACTCCTAGGGATATACCCTAGGAACACAAAAACACAATACAAAAATCTCTTCCTCACACCTATATTTGTTGCTGTGTAATTTACAATAACCAAACTCTGGAAATAACCAAGGTGCCTTTCAACAGATGAATGGCTAAAGAAACTGTGGTACATATATAATGGAATATTATGCAGCCGACAGGAGAGATGAAGGCATGAAATTTACCTATACAGGGATGTACATGGAATCTATTATGCTGTGAAATAAGTCAGAGGGAGAGAGAGACACACAGAATAGTCTCACTCATCTATGGGTCTTAAGAAAAATAAAAGATATTTTTGCAATAATCTTCAGAGACAAAGAAAGGAGGGCTGGAAGGTCTAGCTCACGGCATGAAGCTCACCACAAAGAGTGGTGAGTGCACTTAGAGAAATAACTACACTGAGAACTATCATAAAAATGTGAATGAGGGGCCCAGGAGATAGTATGGAGGTAAGGCGTTTACCTTTCATGCAAAAGGTCATCGGTTCGAATCCCGGTGCCCCATATGGTCCCCCGTGCCTGCCAGGAGCAATTTCTGAGCATGGAGCCAGGAGTAACCCCTGAGCACTGCCGGGTGTGACCCAAAAACCAAAAAAAAAAAATGTGAATGAATGAGGGAAGTGGAAAGCCTGCCTCGAGTACAGGTGGGGTTGAGGTGGGGTGGGGAGGAGGGAGATTTGGGAAACTGGTGGTGGGAATCTTGCACCAGTGAAGGGGGGTGTTCTTTACATGACTGAAACCCAACTACAATCATATATGTAATCAAAGTATTTAAATAAAGATATTAATTTAAAAAAAAACTGAGGTCTGGAAGAGAGAAGAAAATTGTCTGTCCCAGAGGCAGATGAGGAAGGTTGGAGAAGGAAAGCTGTGGATATTGGTGGCAAAAAATGTACACTGATAAAGGGTATTGAACATTGTATAAAGGTATTAGACATGAAAGACTTTACAGTAGTGAAAAATAACTGCATTATGAACAACCTTTTAACCACGGTGTTTAAATAAAATAATTAATAAAAATATTTTAAAAAAACTGAGATCCTGAAACAATGCTAAATAAATTTTAAAAAAACAGAATAAATGGAGAAATATACCATGGTCATAAAACAAAAATCAATTATTTTCAAATTTCTATAGATGTGAATCTCAATATAAAAATGTCTTATCAGTCTTTTCTGGCAATACGGATAATAAAATTTGTTAAGAAAGACAAAGTACTTAAAGTAAATGTAAATGCTAAAATGCTTTTGAAAAAGTAGAAGCTTGTATTTATTGCTAGAGAAAATATAAAACATATAACTGATTTGGTTGGGAAAGGAGCCACTCCTAACAATATATGGCTGGTTATATGAGGTCTGGTGGTTCTGGCTTGGGATACTAGTGAGGCTAGTTGTGTTGAGAATGATCAGTCATTCTGGTAGTGTTTGGAAACCATCAGTATCATATTCAGCAGTGATTTAGGGATAATATTGGAGGAGGGATCAGTACCGTGTATTCAAAGCATGAACTGGCACTTGCAAATCATGTGTCCCAGCTTTTTTATACATCTCCTCAGCCTTACATTAATTTTAAAAATGTTTTGGAGGTTGCTTAAAAAGTTCACCATTCCCCTCTGACCACCTATTCTGCTTAGAAGTTGCTATTCCAAATATTATTGCCTTAAGAGCAAAGATCATTGCTTTAAGAATAAAGATTATTGCTGAAGAACTCAACTCAGGGATAGAGAAAAAAGATTCAGATCCTCAGGTTATTTAGAAAAAAATATGACAAGAATTGCTGACTTGTTTATGTGTTGCTGGGGAAGCCAAAACTCATAGTGACTTAATTTGAAGCTAACTGGTAATGCACCTGAGTACTGTTTGTATCTAAACGTTGAATTCTTAGCTCTATAAATATGCTAGTTCGAGTGGAAATTTCAATTTATTTTATCTTGTTTAAACTTCTAAGCATGTTAATTATACCTAGGGATTACAGCCCATTGTGAATGCAATGAGGCAAGGCTACGTACGCTTTGTTTCATAATGTACAAGCTTTTGAACACATATATGACAGTCCTGAAATCCTTATTTCACTCAGTCTACTTTTTTTCAGAAGTATCTATATAATTTTAAGTATCTAAGTTTTATTGCCCTATAAATATATGTGCAGAGAATCAACTATAGATGTAAGATACTGACTATTGAAAGTAGATACAAAAGGTCTGTTCTGAGGTGTTAGTGAAATGTTTATAACTTGATATCATATCTATAATTGAAGCAGACAAAAATGTGTCAGAAATAATGTTACAATGTTTTCATACTTTGTATTTTCTATTAATTTATTTTGAGAAACTACAGAATAGACATGCTAAAGATAAGTTGTTCTATAATAATAATTACATTTCATAAAGCAATGTGCTATGCTTATGGACAAAAGATGATATTCATATATTATGAGGTATTTTAAGGGATAGATGCAAACTAGGTTCCCAGAATGGAAGAGTGCTGTCATTCAATCACTTGCTGTTTCAACACACCAACAAATGCACACACACAGATAACCAAGTAGATACACAAAGAGATTTCTCATGGCCACCCCCTATCCTTCAGCCCATCCCATCTTCAGCTAATCAAAAACCTTTCATTAAACCCTAGCAACCAATACTTCAGGGCATCTGAAATTGAAAGATAATATCTATGTTTTTCAAACAAATGAAATTATTTAAAGAAGAAAATATAGAAGCTAACTGTATAAGGACCTAAACTTACAATATATAGAATTATTTTATTTTGTTCTAATGATATGAAACACACTTATGTAAGTAATATGTAGCCATAAATACATATCATAAATGAATGTAAAATATAATTATATTCTTCCATTTAAATGCTTCATGTTTCTATTGGGAACTAGAGGTAAACATTATTTACTCATATGGAATACATTCTAATCTAAGCAATTGATATCAGTAATTTAAATAAATCAATTACTTACTGAATTGCTTTCCCACATTGTCAGTTTAATGCTTATGTTTGCATAATGGGCATTTGCTACTTTTTATGATATAATGCCAAACTCAGAATTTTATTAAGTTTAGCTAAATGAAAAATCTGCTAGTATAATGTTAGACGTGCCTTATTCTATATCACAGAAGACATGACAATTTCATACTAAAAATACTTTTCCAGGGGTAATGAGGACACAATTGAAATAGTTGTAAATTAGGGTATATTGTCAGAGTTAATTTTTCTTTAAAATTGGAATTAGGTTAGTAACTAACATTCTATGTAAGATCGCTACAACAAAGGGGCCCACAGTTTGGGATGTGTGGGGTGGGGTTACAACCAGAGGTGCTTGAGGTTTACTTCTGACTTTGCACTCATGGGTTACTTCAGTGCTCAAAGGAACATAAGGGGCTCAGGGACCAAAATTTGGTCTGCTACATACAAGATAAGTGCCCTACTCACTGTACTATTGCTCTAATTTGCAATTTTAAACAAATAACAAACTATTTCCACATAAGTTAGAAAACTGTTTTGTTAAGTAATCATTCATTTTGTAGAAAAGTAAAATGTTATTTTTATATAAGTAAAACCAGCTATTTATTTTCTTACTTTATTTTTGTTGATGTTGTTGTTGTTGTTTATTTTAGGACCATACCCAACAGGGTTAAAGACTTACTCCTGAGGGCAAAGGGTGTCATATGGATGCGTGATATCAAACACAGGTCAAATGGACAAATGCAGGACAAATGCCTATGAGCTATAATATCTCTCCATCGCACATGTGCTATAATTTTTATTTATTTTAGAAAGTTGCAAATGTCTCCTTTAAAAAGTCCTGTGCTTATTCCCCAAAGAACAAGTGCTTATTTCCCAAAGAACAAACATTGATGTTGATTGCCCATCATAAGGCTTTTTACTAAGACGATAATGAATATTTTAATAAATATGTTAGTACCAAAAATTGATTTAAGGCAAAAAAATTGATTTAAGGCAGTTTATTTTCATAAAAAACATTATATACATTGAATACTCATGTAACATAAAATAATACTATGGTTATGTTAATGTTATGTTAATATGATTATGTTAATGTGTTAAATGATAATGGTAATATGTTAAGAATGCTGTTACTCAACTAACTCAATTGAATTTCTGAGTATATATGTTGGTTTTTTTAGGGGGGGGGGTCACGCCTGGCAGAGCTCAGGAGTTACTTCTGTCTCCACACTCAGAAATCGCTCCTGGCAGGCTCTGGAGAACCATATGGAATGCCAGGATTTGAACCAATGACCTGCATGAAAGGTAAACGCCTTACCTCCATGCTTTTTCTCCGGGCCCGTGAATGAGTATATATTCATTTTTTTCTTTTTTTTTTTCTTTTTGGTTTTTGTATCACACACGGCAGCACTCAGGGGCTACTCCTGGCTCTATGCTCAGAAATCGCCCATAGCAGGCTCAGGGAACCACATAGGATGCTGGGATTTGAACCACTATCCTTCAGCATGCAAGGCAAACGCCTTACCACAAGGCTATCTCTCCGGCCCCATAAGTATATATTCTGACCAGAGCTGGCAGATAATAATAATAAAAAAAAACACTTCTGATTTAAGCTTTTTAATATCATGAGTAAATGCCCCTTCTTTGGAAAGCAGATATAACAATAATCTAATATATAATAATAATTTCATTGGAAATTATAAGTCATTACTGTATGAGTAGGCATGAAATGGCAGTTCTTGGTGGCAAATGTTCTACTCCCCAGCGACACTGGCTGCAAAGCTAGAACAGAGACAGACATCATGTTCAAACAGGAAAGATGCTCTAGCTGTATCATAAAGATGCCTTTCAAAGGGTAAATGTTTCCTGGTAATTGCCTATATTTTCATGTCCTGGGCTTACAGCTGGGGGGGGGGTCCTAAAAACAGGACACTCTTTGAAGTACAGAACATTAGGAGAACAGAAACAGGTTGTGTTCAACTTATTGGGCTAATAGTGCAGGAGACATGAGAGGCTGAGAAGCAAAGTAGGGAAAAGAGTACATTTGAAATAATTTTCTTCTTGGGTGGGGTGCACACTCAGAGATGCTCAGGTTTTGCTTCACACTCTGAAATTATTACTCCTGGCAGTGTTTGGGGGATCATATGGGATATTGGGAATCAAACTTAGGTCAGTTGTATACAAGGCAAATGCACCAGTGTACTATTGCATCGTTTTCCCGATGAGTTCTTGCCTTCCCTTCCACTCAAGAGGAAAGTGATCAGAATAAGCAGACATTATTAGTTTATCATTAATAAAAGTCTTTAAATTGAAACAGTCTACCTGATTTTATCTCAGATCATCTGAGATCAATTTTTGTCCATATAGATGATACATACTTCCTGGATGATACTACAATTTCTTTTATTTCACATAGTAGATAGAGTCTGAATTAATAAATATATTTGTATATATAAATCCCCAACAAACTGATTATTTTGTTTTCATAAAGAGTTTTGGAGAGGATAAAATTTAGTTTGCCAATGGAAAATATTGTCTACAAAATACAAATATATGCAATAAATAGTTGAACTAATTATTCATCCTTAGGTAACTACCATTGACCTTTATTTAAAAAATTCTCAAATAGGAAAATTAAACAATGTGTTTATACATTTATTTCTAATAGCTCTGTTGGCAATGGATTTACCTTTGTTATGTAAAGTTCTTTCATAATAATATATCCTGGCATAACAATTTTGAATATTAATCATATACTTATTATATAATACAATTTCATGATTTTTCTGACTGATTAAAAAAAGAAAAGGGTATTCTATTTTTCAGATGTTTCATTCTATAATATTTACATTATGTTTAATCAAAATAAGAATTGTAATGTATCTACATAAACTATACTAATCACTAGAGCTGTAGATATCAGAAGCCTCAACAAAAAGTAGCAGTATTTTTATTATTTATCATTGGTCATTGGAAATGTGTCATGGAATGTTGGACAATTTTGCCCTGACCTCATTTTGAGTAACTGTGTGAGGTGTCAGAGACTACCTGAGGTCTGAGTTTGACAACGAGGAAGAGTTGATCTCTAAGGGTAACCGGCTGGCAGGGCCCCAGTTCTCAAGTGAAATTGCTATTAACCTCATCTGGGAACCCATTATGAATTAGAATCCCCAGAGGGTAGAGCCAACCCTCCAGGAAGATGTCACCAGAATTACTGATTTAAGAGCAAATGGGATCAGGGGTGCTTGGACCTAAAATGCATGAATGCTAAGTCACCTTAACTGCTAGTTTCCTAACTCCAGGTAAAGCTCTATGTGTTTTTCTGTGGAAAGCTCACATGGGCAAATTCCTGCTTTGCCCTTGGCTATGTCAATCACCTTCTATAGCTTATGACATTTCTTGTTAGCTGAAAATTGCATCTTTCTCCCCGATGTGTTTCTCCCTCGTTCTTGGTCTCTGAGATGGTAGTGGCTTCACAGTTGTGAATGGCAAGTGGGATGGTTTGTTCAAGGGATGAATCTCTTCAAGTAGTTTCAGGACTTGTCAAAGCACATCCCCCTTATGCTTGAATTCAGTTTTTTCTCTTACTGCAATTCCTGCAAAGATCTTTCCGTTCTCATTCTGGCCAGAGGATGTTTCTACTAAGTGGACCAGTCTTTAAATGGCAGTGTTGGGTGCACCTTGTTCCATGAAACAAAGAACACACCGGGTGGGCCTTCGCAGTGTTTCTCCATTAGGTACAGCTAAACTTGCCCATATGTACCATGAAAAGACAGTCCTTTAGTTATACAAGAAGTAACACAGAATAGTATTTCAAGGACATGGGAATCAGAGGTTTGAACTCTATTGCTTATTCATGGGGTAACCTGGTTCTGCTTACCAGGGCTTTTGGGGGGCCATTATTTTAATAGTATGAATATTAGTAACACAATTTTAAGTGCCTTTTTAAATTACTTTTGCATGGTGGCATGCATGCTCCCATTTTAGTCTCCAACTACCATTATAAAGTGCCATGACTCTATTTGGACAGAAGCACAGAATTAAGAGTTCTGCCCACAAATACTATTCCCCTAGAAAGTACAAAAAACACAGAGTAAAGACACTCAGATTCCAAATTTGATAATATTGGAACAGCAAAATGAGAGATTGTGCCTCTAAAGTATATAGCATCTGATCATTATATGAAATTGCAGAGAATTATGCCATGCAAAATCTCTGAATGTCCAAAACAAATAATACTGAAGCTTACAACTAAGAGTTCTACTTCCATTTAACCTGTCATAAAATATTTCATGCATGAGAGAAATATGAATTTTAAAAATCTTAAACTCCAGTGTTCTGTTTTAGATTGTCTTTTCTGACCAGGGCTGCTTCCTGTTTGTTAGTAATAATTCATGCAAAGATTAAAGAAAGAAAAAGCAATGGTTGCTTGTAGTAAAGCATGCGCTTAGACTGTGGAGCACACTTTGTGAGGTAAGGCGCTTACAACTTTGCATGGCAGGAACTGAAACTCAGCAAATGTTTGTTCTTATTACCAGGTTGGTGTCAAATTCCTTAAACGTGAGTTGCATAAAGACTCAGAATCTTCTAGCCTTCTCTGGAGAATGGAGATTGTGTTTCTTGAGCAATGAAAATGGGTTCAGAAATGATAGTATAAGATAGCCTTGATTGGGCTACTTAAAGGAAAATACAAGCTAGGTTTAAAGCTAGGTTTAATAAGAGTGGTGAGAGTGAAGGAAGGGTAATTTGAAGGGGTATAAAGCTATTGGCAGGAGAATGGTTGAGTGTGGTGTAATTAACACTGTATGCATAAAGCATTCTTACCCGCTTAAGTCAGGATGACTCCATTCAAAACTAAAATACTGAACTGAGCTTACATGAGAAGAGCTAGCTGGTGGAAGATACCTTGGAACACTAGTGGAAGGGTGTGGTCTTAGAATAATCTTTGCATTAAAAGTATACTAACAGTGAAATCTCTGTATCTCAATAACATTAAAAAATAACAGCATCACTGAAAAAAATTTAAAGAACTTCCTAGTGAAGGGATCATTGTAAAACAACAAACAAAACTATGGATTAACTAGACAAGTAAAGGTGGAAAGCATCAAAACATTTATTAATAAACACTAAAATATAAATACTGAAATATAGCTACCTAATTTGCTATGTAATTCACATTCATTGCAGATGCTCAAGGGGTATAATATACATACAGATACAGCAAGTAGTAGAAAAGGAGAAAGAGAGAGAGACAGACAGACAGAGACAGAGAGGGAGAGGAAGAGAAGGGAAATGTGGGTACTAAATCGATGTTTAGTACCCTACTCACTGCAAGAACTGCTTAGAAGAGTCCAAAGAATAGAACTGCAGTTCACTGATTTGAATCAGCTGATTTATACAATTTCTGATTCTCTTTTTTTGATCTCTAATTTCACCTTTGCACTCATAAAGATGAGGAAAAGTCACTTTTTGTTTGCTTCTTTCCCTAAAGCAGTGCTTCTCAATTATTTTCTGTCATGCCCTCTAGGAAGAAGAAAATATTTTCCGTGCCCCCCGAGAGACTGTAAATAGCATCTTTATTAAAAGAAACTTTAACCTGCAAAACAAAAAATATATAAAATAATTTGAGCTGATTTTTAAATCAGAGGTGATGTTTTGATTAATGGCTACAATGCATAGCTTTTCGAAGCGGGGTTTGAAGCAGGACACAGCAACTCTCAGCTCCAGAGACATATCTAGACATAAACACGGGCTTAGCTTGTTATGATAGTGTCTGCCGAGGTCAAACGCGCCCCCTTTTACGGAGCCTCGTGCCCCTCCTGGGGGGCGCGCCTCACTATTTGAGAAGCACTGGGCTAAAGGAACACCACAGAGGTTGATGTTCTTACCAGGCTCATGACCACCCTGATTTGATCTCCAGCAAAACAGATGCCCCCTCTAAGCACATCCAGTAGTGGATTACTAATCTTTCACAGTAGTATTTTAGGTACATAGTGACATTGAATCAGGGGCATTCCCACCACCAATGTCGTCCTCCCTCCACACCTGTTCCCAGCATGCATGCCATATCATCCCTGCTTTGGCCCCGGGGGCTGCTAGTATAAGTGGTCCCTTTCTGTGTCAAAGAGCATATACGGAGCCCATGACAGTATACTTCAAGGGCAGAGAAACTCTGTATCTTTTAGGCCAGGGGAATTCTCTTTCTAATCTCTCCAATTTTTACTGTGCCTAGGAAAAGAAAATAGTGCCAAGTAAAAAAAAAATTCAATTGTTGCTTGTCATCGTCCCCTGCTTTGATTCATCTTTATTTCAGGACAGTGGTTAGTGGTTAGTGTTTGGTTGTTGTCTTTATTGCTGTGGTGCTTTGCTTTTCGGGTTTTTTGTTTGCTTTTGTTTTGTTCTTGTTTTATTTTTTAAGGGGTTTGATTTTTCTTGTATTATTTTTTGGTTCTCCTTACTTTTTCCCTTTCTTTTCCATATGGGAACCGGGGGATAGAACCGTGGTCCGTCCTAGGTTAGCGCAGGCACCTTATCTCCAGCGCCACCGCCCGGCCCCCTCTTTCTTTTCTTAAACTGATATTTATTTATAGTCTCTAGAAGGACTCCTCCCATTTTTTGCTTTTTTGAATTCCCCCCCCTTTTTAGTTTTCAATTAATTTTTTTTCTCTTACCTTCAAGAAGAACCACATGACTTGAACCATCTTGTTCTGCCTCACAAATTGAGGGGGAAATAATGGAGGGTACTAAGACCAAACTGATCTCAAAATTAATAAAAAAAATTCTTTTCAAATGTACATGAAACATTTTCCAGGCTAGGTATCAGATACTGAGGTCTATAAAATAAATATCAATATGTTTAAAATGTGTGAAATCATCAAAGAACAACTATGATGGAATGCTACTTACACATCACTAACAAATAAAATTTAGAAAATAATTATGACTCAGCAATTCTTATGTTAGAAATATACCTGAGAGAAATGAAAACATATCCACATTAAAAACTTGCAAACTAATCTGGGTATAGCACTATCATGTTGTAAAATCTTACAATTCAAATCCAAATGCATAACTCTTGATGAATAAATGACTAAAATATAGAATATTTATATACGAGTATATTATTTTCACTTGCAAGGAGTATAGCTACAATCTACAACATGGAGAAACCACGGAAGTCTACAGTGAAAGAAACAGTCACAAAGGAGAATCAATTGAGTGATGTCCATTTAAATAAAAATTCTGGAGGGAAAAATCAATAGAAAGAAATAATCATGGGCTTCTTTCTGTTGGGGGAGTTGAACAAAAATGGGAATTACTGCTAATGGCTATGCCATTTCTATTATGGGATGAAAATGTTCTAAAATTGATAATGCTTGTACATTTCTAAGAATATTTTCTCAAAACACTGCATTATATGCATTTAATGAATGACTTTTATATCATAGGCATTTAATCTCAACAAAGCTACCACCAAGAAAACTAATGGCAGTATTATATGTTGAACTTCATCATAGACTTATGTAATTCTGCAAATAATGATCAGTATGAAAAAAAAATCCATGTATAATTCAGTGTTTTTCACATTTTTACAGTGAATGTATCCTAAGCCAGAAAAGAGTAGATTGTAGACCAGATTTTCTGCGGGAGTCAAGAAGTAAAAATGCTTTTTATGTTTTTTTAATGACTGGGAAAATGTAAAACATGATCTGTCACGACAAGTGAAAATGATCCGAAATTCCAATTTCACTGCTCATAAAAAAAGGTTTATGAGAATATGGCTTTTCTACTTCTGGTGTGCAGTTGTCTAAGTTGGTTTTTTTCCACCACAGTGTCAGAGTTAAGTCACTCTGGTGCCTAAAGTATTTTCCCCAAGCTTTGTTGCCAAAGTTAACCGCCAACCATTTAGAGAATAGAATGGTTCCTCAAGAATAGTAATAGAATAGTTTGAACTATAGCTAATACTGTGAAGATGGGAGGATGCTAGATGGCCAGAAAGGGGAAGAATGAATAAATTACTCATGGATCTTTCTTGGCTCTTTCTTTCTTGAACAATGAGCCCTCCCTCTTTCTCCACTGATTATCTAGAATTTCAACATCATATAAATAACTAGGATGGTGTACAGTGTTATGCATAAAACCCTACCAGCCATATTTCTGTAAGCCAAAGTGTCAAAAGCATCTATTAAAAAACATCTTTCCTAGAAGCAGGCTGTTGAGTGGAAGGAAAATGGTGGGGTTAATGGGATATTATTGGTTTTTGGGTCACACCCGGCAGTGCTCAGGAGTTACTCCTGGCTCCATGCTCAGAAATTGCTCCTGGCAGGCACGGGGGACCATATGGGGCACCGGGATTCGAACCGATGACCTTTTGCATGAAAGGCAAACACCTTACCTCCATGCTATCTTCCGGGCCCCTTAATGGGATATTATTGATGAAGCAAAGTTGACACTGGTGAAGGGATTGATGTCGAAAGATTACATACCTGAAAAGCAATCATGAATAACTTTTCAATTTATGGAGACTAAATAAAAA
>PVKC010001984.1:0-46329 GCA_004027635.1 Crocidura indochinensis
GAAAGACATTCCTGCAATAATAATAATTTTCAGACACAAAAGAGAAAGGAGCTGGAAGCTCCAGCTCACCCCAGGAAGCTCACCACAAAAAGTGGTGAGCTTAGGTAGAGAAATAACTGCATTTTGAACTGTCCTAAAAAAGAGAACCTATGAGGGAAATGGAGAGCCTGTCCAGAGCACAGGCGGGGGGTGGTTGGGGAGGAGGGAGATTTGGGACAATGGTGATGGGAACGTTGCACTGGTGATGGGCGGTGTTCCATACATGACTGAAACCCAAACACAACTATGTATGTAATCAAGGTGTTAAAATAAAAAAAAAAGGTAAAGAAGATTTTTAAATATTGAGAAGATTTGAGGGGGCTTGTAGAATGGAGAAAAGATCTTAGAACTGAGTTTCTACCTGGTAAAGCACTGGGTGAAATTTGAAAATAATCTCTTTATTCAGATCTGATAAATAAGGAGAGAAACGTACATTAGCATCAGTGAGCTGAGCTTTGTGCATTTATCTGTAAAGCAAACTTCTAACCATCAATGCATGATCTTATTTGGGAAAAATATTTACCTGTATCCCTGATTTGGACTTATGTTTAAGTCCTTAATATATTAGGGTAGCTTTATGGGTATGGTGTTTGGAAGACTATGAAAATAAAAGGCACATGCTGCGTTCCCATAAAGTTCTTATATTACCTTTATTAATTTTGTTTCTTTTAATAATTTTTAGCTTATCCTAAAACTATGACTCTTATCATAAAAATGTCAACTAGCATAAATGCAATTAAACTGTATTTAAAAACTCAGAAATAAGTGTTGACAGAAATATAGAGAAAAGGGAATTTTCATTCACTGTCATGTGGAAATAAATTTGGCTTATTCAGCATCAATTAAAAAAACAGAATGGAGAGTCCTAAAAATAAAAATATAACCACTAATTCAATACATACAATCAGTAGATAAGCAGAAAAGTTGAATTTTTTTAGAAAAGTTAAATTTTTTAATTTGTTATTAAAATGACTTTTATCTGCTTAAAAATAAGACCTGAATAGTAATTTTAATGTGTTATTCCACTTTTTCCTTACCTGGATGATTTCATATGGGAGATCTGGCTTGATTCTTATGTTCTTTCCTTGATGCTTATTTTTAAAAATAATTTTTATTGTGACCAAAATGAATTATAAATCTTTCACAGTAATGTTTAAGGTACATCATGACAATGAATCATAGGCATTCCCACCACCAGTGTTGTCTTTCCTCCACCCTTGTTCCCAACAACCATCCCATATATCCCATATTTCGCCCCGGGACTGCTATTGTAGCTGGTCCCCTCTGTGTATACGTTGTTGTAGATTGGGTATCGATTCTGTTGTCATCGACTTTGGGTTTGGTATTTAAGACTGATCATTTTTTATTTCCACTCAATGTTTATATGACTGTTTGGTCCTGGTACCATCCATTTTTCCCGCTCAATTTATTAGGCAGAACAAGATGATTTAAGTTATGTGGTTATGTTGGGAAAAAAAACTGAGAGGAGTCCGTCTAGAGGCTATAAATATCAATTTAAAAGAAGAAAATAAGAAAAAAACATAACAAATAAAAACAAAAAACAAACAAGAAAACAAACCCAACAACCACTAAAAAAAGCACAACAGCAACAAAACAACAAATAATAATCACAAGGACAAACAAGAGATAGAAAAATACAAAAGAGAAAAAAAGAAACAAGAAGAAAAAGAAAAAAAGAAGAAAAAAGGAAGATAGATATATATACATATATTTATCTTTATTTAAGCATCGCAATTACAAACATGTTTGTAGTTGGGTTTTAGTTATAAAAAAAGAACACCCCCCTTCACCGGTTCTTTTTTTACTTCTTTATCAATGTTGCTTGTAATTTGTCTTCAAGTTCACCTATAGAGTTCTCTAACCTGTGTAAATCTGCTATTATGACTTGCTAACCAGTTCTTTAGTTCCTGAAATTCCATTTGTATGGATTCTCTCATCTTCTGAAAGAGTTCTTCTATAAGTTAACTGAATTGTTCATCTATTGATTACTCAATTTTGCTGCCTAGCATCTCCTTAATTTCTGTTGCTAAAATAAAGTTTAAATTTTAGGTCCTAATCTATGAGACTTGGGCATTTTGATGGGCTTAATAATATGTTAAATGAAGTAAGCAAGATGAAGGCTAAATACAAAATATCATTTATTTGTGGTATTTAGAAAAATAACTGCATGAAGAAATGCAATGGTTTAAATAGGAGTTGTCTTAGGACACTAGGCCCCAGAGTACAGTGAGAAGGAAAGAAATTGAGTGGAGGAGGAGAAACACAAATTTGAAAGGATGGGACACAAGAGCCAAGAGGTCACAGGTGCATTGGTGGTGTTAAGAGAGGACAGAATTAATATATAAGCCAGAGTCAATAACAATGAAATAACGAAACCCAAACCTTAACATTGAAACTTAAAATTGGTCTGTTAGGCAGGTTGTGGATCAGGGTCGTGACATGGCATGCACTCTGGAAACATTGGTGAAAGAGGTTGACACTGTTGATGAGATTTACCCTGATACATTTTATGTCTAAAGCCAAATTATTAAGAACTTTATAAATTACATGGTTTCAATAAAAAAGAAATTTAAAAAGAAAGGTATTTAAAGCCAGCATAAGTCATTCTTTTATAGATAATATGAGTTCAATTAAGGGTTCTAGTTAACTACCACTCATATTTTGAAAATTTATCAAGTAGTTATTCGGCCAATAACATAAAATGCTAATGCTTAAAATGTAAAGAGGCAAAGAGAAATTGATAAAATATTTGCATTCTGATGAGCCCGAGGTGGTAACTTCTGTGCATATTATTGTATCTGCTTTCTTTTTGAAAAAGTGGAAGAAAAATTACTGAATTATAGTTCATAGAACATAATTTGAACATAAATTGTATATTCTTACAAGTTTCGATATATGTTTAGGCTTTAATATATAGCCTATAAATCCATCCCACAGTAAAGATAATAAACAAATGCATCTCTCTCAAAGAACTCCTTCAATTTTTTTTATCATAGCTCCATTCTACTTTCTATTACATTATTGTCATAAATAATTTGAGTATAGTATATCTTAGTAAATTTTCACATTTCTTTTTCTTGGAACTTTCTAATTTTCTGAAGATTTATGGCTTTCATTTATTAAAAATGGCATTTATACATTATATACATAGGCTAAATATCTAGGGCTTATCTAATATTTGCTTCAGAAATTTATTGTGTATTATTAAAATATCTTTATATATTTGGCATAGTCAATATTTTTCCAAGCTTTGTGGATGTACAAAATATAGAATGTTTTTTTCTAATGATATTTTTAGTTAATTATAACATCACTGCCAGTTTTCGCTTTATGAGAGGTGATATTATTCTGATTCTTTGCATACTTGAATATTTCTGGATTGATTCAGTATAATTTTTATTTATTTTTTTTGTGGGTTTTTTTTTGGGGTCACACCCGGCAGTGCTCACGGGTTACTCCTGGCTCCATGCTCAGAAATTGCTCCTGGCAGGCACGGGGGACCATATGGGGCACCGGGATTCGAACCGATGACCTTTTTGCATGAAAGGCAAACGCCTTACCTCCATGCTATCTCTCCGGGCCCCTAAGTATAATTTTTAATACAGGCCACCTCTAGTGGTTCTCGGGGGCTTGGAGTCACTGCTTGTGATGCTAAACACAGCATGCTAAACACAGCTGGTAAATCACCAGACTATACCCAGAGGTAATGTAGGCTATAGGGGATTGTGGAGCTAGATATTAAAATCAGGACTTCCTATATATGTATATATTATATATATGTATATATTAACTTATATGCTAAATATAAGGTTTTCACTTAAACTATATCTACATAGTCTCCAGATAATATGTATATTTTTTACTATAAATACGTAGCCCTAAATAATGTGTATTTTTTTTACCTTGTTGAATTCTGAACACTTTAAAGAACAATTAATTAATTTAAAATTTTTATTTTATTAAGGTACTGGTTATAAATGAGTTATTCATAGTTGAACTCTACTCTACAGTAGTTCCAGCACCAAATCTACCACCAGTGTTGACTTTTCTCCACTAATATTCCTAAGTTCCCTTCTATATCCCACCACCCTTAATTTCCCTTCAATTCCACTTTTACTGCCATCTTGATAAGCTACTTTTTAAGTTCTTTTATTAAAGTTTGGATCCCATGATTCAAACATTGTTGGCTCTGGTTTGTGTATCTATTCCTATAAATCATTAACACCTCCAATCTACCTGAGTCCTTTTTACCCCGAACCCTCATTATTTCTCATCTATCTTTCTTCCCTTTCCCTCTATTTATTTTCTTCTCACTATACTGAGTCCAAGGATAATCTAGGTATCCCCACTTTAAACCATTGCATTCCTTCATATAATTATTCTAAATACCAAATGTAAGTGATATTGTGCTATGCTTATCCATCTTCTTCTGTCTTACTTCACTTAAATCAATACATTCCAGTTCAATCCACATTGCAGGAAATTGCATGATTTCATAGTTCCTTAAAGCTATAGAGTCTTCTATTCCACTGTGTATATGTACTACATCTTCATGATCCACTGTTTACATCTAAGTAGATTCCAAATCTTGGCTACTGTACTGAGTGTTGTGATGAATAAACATGCTTACACGTCCTTTTAAATATTTTTCTTTCCTGAGTGTAGAGATCCAAAAGTGGGATTACTGGGGTCATATAGAAGTTCAATTTTGAGTTTACTATTTACATAAGAATTAGATTAGACAACATTCTCACTATCAACGGATATGAGCCCCCTTTTCACCATATCCCTGCCAACACGGATTGTTCACTGTACTTTTGATATGTGCCATTCTCACTGTTGTATGGTATCTCACTGTCTTCTTTATTTGGATTTACCTAATAATACATATTGATGAGCATTTTTCATGGACATAATGTATTAAAGTCTTTTTTCCTTATACTTGAGGTCACACAGTTACAGCAGACTTAACATTTATGCTTTGAATGTACAAAATTTGCCAGCACCAAGTTCCAAAAATAGTCCTTTAAATTTCCTCTGCTTCATCTTTTTCTTCCCTGCACGGCACCTGTTACTCTCCATAACTTTAAGTGGTTCCCAAATACTTCCCGGCCAGTATGGCCTTGAAACAAAACAAAACAAAACACCACCACCACTAACAAAGGATAACTTCTATTACAACACTAAATGGTATAGAAAGTAAGAGTACAGAAATTGAATTTCCTGGAAAATAAATTAATATTGAAACAACATATAATCTGATGGGAATTGAATAACTTTTGTGAATGAACAAATGGTTGTTTAAATGAATAAATGAAAGAGGTTATTATAGGGGCCAGCGTGGTGGCGCTAGAGGTAAGGTGACTGCCTTGCAAGCACTAGCCAAGGAAAGACAGTGGTTTGATCCCCTGGTGTCCCATATGGTCCTACCAAGCCAGGGGCAATTTCTGAGTAATTAGCCAGGAGTAACCCCTGAGCATCAAATGGGTGTGACCTGAAAAACCAAAAAAAAAAAAAAAAAGAGGTTATTATAGGCTTTAAAAATTATATTGGTGGATTGAAGCAATAGAGCAGTGTGTAAGGTGTTTGCCTTGCATATCATCAACCAGAGTTTGATCTCCAACATTCCATATGATCCTCTGATTGATGCCAGGAATAATCCAAGTGCAGGATTATCCAATTGCACTACTGTGTGTGGTCCAAGCACAAACACACAAATACATAGAGAAAAGTATATGTGTCTTCAAAACATATATCCTTTATAAGCATACCTTGTCAATGATGTCCTGATATTATACTTTTTATCATATTCTAAATGAAAAATATAAAAGGATCACTTTTATATTAATATATAATATCACTGCATTTCTAAAGCACTACATAGTTTTATAATATGTAACTATTTTCACAGTTTCAGTTCAGAGGTACTGATCCATTTAGTATGCATTGAGATATCTAAAGATATTATAGATAGCAATGAGGTTTTCAATCCCTTAACATGAGTCCCAAGTCTCATCTTTTTTTAAGTTGATGCAAGTAATCACCGCTGTTCATGAATTTTAAATAGAAGAGCCATTTTGATTGCTTTACTGAAGTTTGACTCCGAAATATAACAAAAGTCTTTCCTCGATTGTGCAGAATTTTCAAAAATCTCGGGATTGTGCCTGAGATTTTTATGAGAAAAAAAAAAGAGAAATATGTAGGGGTTTTACTCACTGGGTATTACTCCTTTATCTTTGTCAAGATCTATAAGCATAATTTAGGGAAATAATAAATGATCCTTTAAATACCTTTATACAAATTTTTATGTGGATATGTGTTAATTTCTAGAAGTAAATGGGTTTTTGTAATGGAATTATGGGTCTTAAGGGAAGTGTGGGCTTGACTGTACAAGAAACTGCCAAATCATTTTATAGTGGGGCTAGCCAACGAGGAATGTAAAAAAGATTCAGTGATTCAACAGTATTGCCAGGACTTTATACTTAAAATATAGGGGATTTTTTTTTATCATTTTTTAACTTAGTCTACTGTAGTTGTAGACTGATCATCTTAATCACAATGAAAATACATACTGAGTTCTTCCCAAACTCTTATTAGAAGGGTATTTATTTTGATACGAAAGGAACATAAGGTATTTCTTCAGGAAAGTAACAATTAGAGAATGCATGCGGATGACAGAGGAAATAAAGGAACAGCAATAAAGATTCTGGAAGAATGCCTGGTCCAAAAATAAGAAAACATTCTCAACAGTGTCCTGAAAGTTGCTTGCTGAATACTGATGTTGGAAAATGGGTGTAGAATTGATTTTCCAATAATAGTTTTTAACAGTTATTTATTATTCTTTTAAAGAAAACGTAATAGATTTGCAGTTGAAAAGTATAATTTTTCTATGTTGCTGGAAATTCAATGGTCCAATCACTACCGAATACAATGTATGGACTACAGATAAATAGAGGGGAACTGAATTATTGAACACCAGTCCTCCCCAAAATTCCACAAAACCTTCATTGGTTTATTTAAGTACCAAAAACTTGATATGGAGTGATAATATAGGTTTAAAACCATGGAAGAAGACCTGTTTCCTTATAGATTACCCCCTACAATTCCAGGAACCTATTCTTTAATTTTCTCTCAGTGCTTTGAATTTATGAACATTTCTCTTCTAACATGTTCCAGAGACTCAGGATTCCAGAGTCTATTTCTCCCATCTTAAATCTCTGATCTTTCATTTCTCATCTGGCCTCCAATTCCTTCCAAACATAAACCCCAAAATTTTGATCACTGAAATTTTCCTGTCATTTAGTCAAGCAGATTTTCTAAGATTAAAGGGGTCATGAAACCTCTATGAATGCTTACCTGGAACTCCTCCAGTTTCCTTTCTACTCCAATGATTCTTGATAATTTTTTGTTTGTCATAAAGACATGTCTCTAATATGAGCTTTGAAAGCATTGTGAGCAAAAATCTACAGCCATGTCTCATTTCAGCTACTTTTATTTTTCTTCCAGATTGTAGTGAATTTTCATTTAATTATATTTATTTTCTCAAATTTCCTTAACTATCTTTGCACTATTGAAGTCATTCAAGTCCAATTCAAAATTAAGGGCCCCTATTCAATGAATATTAATAAAATAAGGATGCTTGTTTCCATTTCCTTAATTATAGCACCACTTCTATAATTGCATCAGGAAAATAAGTTGGAGTCAATTATTTTGATTTATTCATTCTTCAATGAAAGGTAATTCTTTGAGAGACAAATTGTCTGACAATTTATGACAAAAGCTTGGTATCTTAGGCAAAGAAATATTCAACTTTCTATTCTCTTGTTGTTCATGATAGAACCTCAAAAAAAAGCATTTAGAAAAATGCATGTCTGTTAAGTCAGAATGGCTCAGGTTTTAGTGACAGCTAAATTGCTAATCATTTTCCTAACTCTGGAGTTTTTCATTCTTTGTCAGGGACATGGACTAAGTTGGAGGAAAAAGGCTCTCAGGATACCATCAAATAACCCTCACTGGCGAGTCAATTCTTCTAAGCAATAAAATGTGTACACAAAACCAAGAAAAAATGCTATAGGAGAAGGCTGATTAAAAGTTCTCAGAGAAATCCGAGGCAGCTAATTTCAGGGGACTTTCAGCTTTTCTGTGTGGTCTTGCCAGTAGTTCAGTGCTCAGTAGAAAATTGTGCTGCATCGACTATACTATACTAGGAGCTACTGGAGCTATACCTGGTAGTTGGTGCTTGTAGAATTGTGATGTGCAGGGAATCTAATTCTGGGCTTTTTAATGCCAGATGTGTTTGTTGGCCAAACCACTGATTATATCCCTAGCCTCTACACTTGGTTGATCTGGATATAATCTCTAGCACTACATAGGGTACCCCGAGTGCCACCATGAATGATGGCTGAGCATTGAGTTAGGAATGAGTCCGCTTATCACCAGGTGTGATCCAAAATAAAAAAAAAAAGTTAAGTGACTTTTCATCTGCAGATTTCTAGTTGGATCTTCAGCACTGCTTGGTCCTTTGAGCACTGCCTGGAAATTTTCAAGCTCTTCTTGGGGTTCCAATTTTGTAGTACCCAAGTAGCACCATATTATATGCTCACATAGAATTATTTAGTAAAGCAATGAAAAGTAAGTAGTACCTGGACCCTATCAGTACTTAGTGATACACCCATCAAATAAAATAGAACATCTTAAAAATATGACAATAGAGGGGCCAGAGAAGTGATGCAAGCGGTAGGGCATTTATCTTGTTGATACTTTGCATGCGCTAACCTAGGACAGACCAAAGTTCAATCCTTTAGCATCCCACATGGTCCCCCAAGCCAGGAGTGATATCTGAGCGCATGGCCAAGAGTAACTCCTAAGCGTCACTGGGTGTGACCCAACCCCCCCCCCAAATAAAAGGCAGTAACAACGTTAATTCAGTTTATCACAATTTATAATGATATAGGATTATGTTAAAATAGCCTGCAGCCCACACCACCAAAAGAACTTCAGGCTACTTTATCAGTGACTGGCAATGTAATCAATTAATGCATATCTAGAAAATATAAGCTTTGCCAAGTACAGGGTTGTGCTTCATATATGTAATAAATATAACGAATAAGTGATAAGTTACTAAATAATCACTTTTTTAACTAACCCAGACAAGAAACAGTTTTTTTTTTAAAATAAGATTAATTCCAGGATTTGATGTCAAGAAATATTAAGTACCAGAAATTGAGCAATCGAATCCACTTGTCATATGTTCTTGGCACATCTGAAAACTACCATTTGGTGTTTTTAGGCTGGCACAGTTTTAGATGTGTTTATTCTATTATTTGTTGAAATGAAAGACTTCTTTTGAAAAGTGTTTGAATTTTCTAAGCAGATTTTTAAATTACACACAATATTAAATATGAAGTATAAAAGCAGAAAGATTTTATTTAAATAGGTCAATTGCATTGGTGGTCTGGTGGTGTGAACTTGGAGAGGTTCACAGAATTTGATCATCAAAATATAGCCTGCTTAGCTCTGCTGCTTGGGTCCATTGGAACTATAGAGGGCTCCAAATGTCACTGCTGAACTCCTAATCGTAGCTGACGTCTGGGGTAGGTAAACCTGAGGTAGATCTATAGACCTGAGGATCAGAACTAGATTGGTTTTAATATCATTGTAATAGTTCTCACTGACATGGAGGCTATCTCTTCTGTGATATCTATAATATCAATTTCATATTAAAGCAAAATCTCCACTTTATGGTATACAGATCTCTCATAGTATTGGAATGCCCACAGATGGTTCAGTTTCCCTCTGCCAGTCACTATTTCTTTTATCTCCATAACTTTCTTTGGTGTTTTGTTTTGCTTTTGGTTTCTGAGCCATATCCAACAGTGCTCAGAGATTACTCCTGGCTCTGCACTCAGAAATCACTATTGACAGTACTCAGGTACCATATATGGTACCAAGGATTGAAGGTGGGTTGTCTATGTGCAAGATAAGCATCCTATTCATCTCTCCAACTCCTCCATACTATTTGATAATTCTAAACTTCTCTTTGACTTAAGTAATACTCATCTATACAAAGATTAAAACTAATAAAAACTGCTTTAGCTATTTAACTTCAAGTTATAGTTTATGAGGAGTCATTAAGATTTATGTGGAAAGAGTTAGTAAACTATGAGGGGCAAAAACAGTCATCCATAAAAAGAAATCATCCTATCTAAAGGATATACTAGTGAATGAGAGTATATCATGGCTCTTTCATGGAGTTTAGAGACATTTAACATAGCAGGATAAGAGGAAGGAAGTAAAGCGGGTTTGGAACACACAATGAGTTTAATATTTGGGGGGGGGGCATTCCTGGCAGTGCCCTTGGTTTATTCTTGGCTGTCCTCTGGGATTATTCCTGACGGCTTCTGGAACGATATGGGATGCCAGGGATTGAATATGGACCAGCTTCTTGCAAGGCAAGTTTCTTACAGTTCCAAGAGTTTAAAGTTTTATTGTTTTTGTTTTTTTTTTTTTGAGGGGGGGCACATCTGGTGACACTCAGGAGTTATTCTTGGCTTTGCACTCAGAAATTGCTCCTGGCTTGGGGGACCATATGGGACACCGGAGGATCAAACCGCAGTCCATCCTAGGCTAGCGAGTGCAAGGAAAACATCCTATTATGCCGCCGCTCCAGCCCACGAGTTTAATTTCCAAAGAAAAAAATTCAAGACTTTCCTAGCAGGATAGTAATAGGTTAAATTTTTGAAAAGTTCGGTTCACCTCAGCATAAAATACTTATTTGAGGCAGGAAAGATATTGACTGAAATATCTATAGGACAGTATTTCAGGAATATGGGAAAACAATAATGGTGACCTAACCTTAAGTAGGACAGTTAGAATTAAGAAAATGTATGAACTATAGAGGCTCATAAAGACATCTAGGTAGCTTTAAATAGAATCAAAGTCAGAAGGAACATGATAATTAAATTGTCATCCACTGTCCCTTTTAGTTAAAAAGAGAAATATTTCTTCCTTTCTCTGGAATCCTGCTTCAAAAGATCTCTCGCATAATCTGGAAGTTTACTTGCCTTATCACTTCTTTTCTAAATTTAGTTTGTCAATTTTTTAAATAAAGAAAAAAATTTGTATACAGATGGCAATTAAAAAACAGAAGAATAGATTAAATTACTAAATAAACAGTTAAAAAGATAGAGTACTGTTATGCCTAGTTTTCCAGAAAATAGAGTCTTAGGCAGAAGCTTCAATGCTACTATTTTGTGAGGAAATAAAACAAATAGAAATGCTGCGATTGAAGCAAGAGTTATAAAAGACATTAATCAAGGGAGAGAGAAGTCCATTAGGAGTTTTTATCACACAACTAACTGCTGCTTAAATATCAAACTGGACTATTTTTCAAGACTTGAGCTCAGAACTGTTGAAGGAGGAGTTAGAAGGGAATAATTTTTATCAATTTCAAACCATGACATCTGCTCCCCTTGGTGAAAGGACTGCTTCAGTGACATGTGCAAGAAAATTTAAACTGGATTCAATTGGGTGTATGTAGAACACTCCAGGAAAGAACTTTAAAAACTCTACTAATATGAGAGGAAGAGGTAAAGAAGACTGAACATGCTAATATAGGAGTGAGAAAGAGGTTGAAAGTGGCAAACAAGTAGGTATGTTCTATTCCAGAAAAAACGAGTGAGTCCCAAATATTTCCCTCTCCGATGCTGAACCATTCCTTACTGTAGGCACCCGTATTTGATTCTTAAATAATTCCCTGCTTTTCCTTTCCTCCTCATACTTTTTTTGAATTGTTAAAACCACCCAGGCTTGATTAGGGAGCCACTAACATTTAACTCATATAAGTAGCCTTAAGTACATCAACTCTGCCCCTCAGGTTTTTTGTTTGTTTGTTTGTTTGTTCTGTTAACTTTGGCTAATAAAAATAGTAGGTAGGTACAGGGGGTTAAGCAGACATAGTTGATTCAGTTCCATCCACGAGGCTGCTCTATCCTCTGAACACAACGAAGAAGACAACAAACTGCTATGAAGTTCGCAGGCCCACAACAATCCCAGCTGCTAACAATGTTCTAGCCTCTTACAGATCATCATTTCCCTAAATCCCACTGCTTTCAAGTCTAACCTAATCTTATAATTGTACATAGCAAGCCACGAGTTACTTTTGTATTAAAATGTTTCCTTATCCCTTTCCTTCCAAAGCATGATAATTTCTCAGCCTTCAGTCACTTATATCTCTTATAATGTATTTCTTTTTGTGCTATTGTTACCTATAAATATGCTGTAAATGCCCAATTATTTCCTCTAACGCTTGGATAGTCACAGAGTCCCTAAGGTTATAAAACATTTATTCATCTTCATATTATTTCTTCATTCTTCATGACTTACTCAATCTGTCATCACTCCCGTTTTAGACCTCTACCCTTTCTCTTTTCACCTCTCCCTTCCAAATTTTTCTTGTACCTATTAAGAAAACATTGTGATTGATATTATAACCTCAAGGAATATAAAATGTAGTTAAGTAAATATAGTACAGCCATTTTAATCAATATATTATAAGTGTCTAGAATATGTTTCTGAATAATATTCTTCATTTTATATATGAAATAATTTTAAGATGAACCATTTGTAGCTATTTAAAATAAAAGATAATCAAATTTACTTATATATCACAAAGCTATTTACAGTGTAGTGCTCTGTAGAAAAGTCAACATGAGAACATTTCACCTGATATGAGATGCAAAGTTACATTCTTTGTTCCCCAATCTCCAGATCTTTCCTTCTTCCAATAATTAGGCAAAGTATGCCCACCCAAAGAACAAGAGTTTTTTTTTTTTTGGTTAAATTTATTACTATTTGACATAGAAATCTCAGAAACATGGTTGTTTCTATTAAGACTATCCCAGGAAAGGGTCAAGCAGATTTTTTTCCCCTCAGATTTCTGTTTTTGCTCTGCCATTGCCAATGACAGGTTCCTATGGTTACACACGCTGTTAGTCAGAGAACTTCCTGCAAAGAGAGAAGAACAGAAAGAAGGAGGTGACAGTTTCCCAGCAAGCAGTCTTGTCAAAGGAAAGTAATGGCGTAGGAATGATAGATGAAAGGATGACTTCTGAACAGACAAGCAAAGGCTGGAAAAGAACTTAGGAAATAAAGGGAGGAAAGAAGTTACCACAAAAGAATACAGTAATAAAAATATAATTTTTGGAGGGTTGTCTCTCCAGAACTCTCCCATAGATTCTGGGCCAATGGTTAAATTCAGGGCTCTAAGTATATGATGTTGCTCAGATCATGAGCTTATCAGGATTATCCAGGCCTATCTAGTGATGCTCAGGGCCATGCATGGTGAAGCCCAGGAACCCATAGGGTAGTCTCATGATACTCAGAGGACCCCTATTTTTCTAGGAATTGACCCAAGGTCAGCACATATTTGGAAAGCACTGTACTATCTGTCTAGGTCATAATATTTATTAACACGGGAAAGATCAAAGTAAGATTTAAGATTCTATTATAACACGCAGAAGGTATTTTTTAAAAACATCTTGTATTATTTTATTTAAATGATTCAGGTGTAAAACAGGGATAGTTAGACAAATTCTACTTTTTTTTTTTTTTGGTTTTTGGGTCACACCCGGCAGTGCTCAGGGGTTACTCCTGGCTCCATGCTCAGAAATTGCTCCTGGCAGGCACGGGGGACCATATGGGGCACCAGGATTCGAACCGATGACCTTTTGCATGAAAGGCAAACGCCTTACCTCCATGCTATCTCCCGGGCCCCAACACAAATTCTACTTTTGAAGAAAAGATGGCTAAAAACAAATTGAAGTTTATACATATATTTATAAGTTATTATTGATTGACAAATACCTGAAAAGTGGTCAATAAACTTTATTTATTTATTTATTTATTTTGGTTTTTGGGCCAAACCAGTGACACTCAGGGGTTACTCCTGGCTATGCGCTCAGAAGTTGCTCCTGACAGGCACGGGGGACCATATGGGAATCGGGGGATCGAACCGTGGTCCGTCCTAGGCAAGGCAGCAGGCACCTTACCTCCTGCACCACCTCCCGGCTCCCGAATAAACTTTATAACTCAAAGAGTACTAATTAATAATAATAGTTAAGCTATAGTTATTCCCATGACAGTATGCTTCAAAGGGGGAGAAAACCTGTATCTCTTAGACCAAAGGAATTCCCTTTCTAATGTCCCCAATATTTATTGTGCCTATATAGGAAAAAAACAGCATAAAATAATCTTTTTATTTATTTATCTATTTTTTAATTTGATTTCTTATTTTGGTTTGGATATTGAAGTTGTTGTCTAAAATTTTTTTCTTTCCTTTTTGCGCTCTGTTATGAGTTATTTCAGGATCGTGGTCATTATGTGGTGTTTTTCTTTATTGCTGTAATGCTCACTGGGTTTTTTATTTGATATTGACTTTTGCATTGTGATGTCTCACTTCCTTTTTCTCTTTCCTCTCTCAAACTGAGGTTGAGAGCTTCTAGAAGGACTCAGCCCATTTTTGGTTTATTCGATTTTTACCCCGTTGTTATTGCTTTTCATTTCTTCAAACAATGCCATATAACCTGAACTATCTAGTCCCGCCTCTCAAATAGAGGAGGAAATGATGGAGGGTACCAGACCCAAACAGTTGTATGATCACAAAGTAGTAAGCTAGACACAGAGGGAATTACTTGTACTGGCAGCCCTGGGTTTGAGGGTGGGTCATGTGGGATTCAGGATGGGAATGGGGGTGGAGGGAGGACAACTTTGGGGATGAGAATTCCTCTGATTTAATGTTAATATGTACCTAAAATATTATTGTGAAAGATATGTAAGCCACTTTGGTGAAAATTAAAAAATATTATGTAAAAAATAATAATAGTTTAGGAAAGCAAAGTTTCACAATAAACTCAGTTAATTTCTTCCTTTTAATTATATATTTTTTAATTTTTATTTTGACTAAAGTGGATTACAAATCTTTCACAGTAATTTTTTGGTCCATAGTGGCATTAAATCTGGGGCATTCCCACCTAAGACATAGGAGTTATTTTATAGCTCCATATATAATTTTTATAGATTTATAAATTTTCTAAAATTTTTATAAAATTTGGAATAAAAACCTATATTTATTACAGATTCCCCTATGTCCTTAGTTTCAGATAAATGGTTCTTCCGCCTTTGGATTCATGAGGTAATTTAAGAACACGATGAGAGATGCGTATTCTTCCTTAAAAAAATACTTATAAATGGGGCTAGAGAGATATTATAGTAGTAGAGCATTTGTTTTACAAACAGTTGATTCAAGACAGATGGTTCAAATCCTGGCATCCTATATAGTTCCCTGGAGCCTGCCAGGAGCGATTTCTGAGTGCAGAGCCAGGAGTAACCCCTGAGCACCGCCAGGTATAGCCCAAAACAAAAACAAAAAAAAATACTCATAAACAAAATGTTACATTGCATAGTTTTATTGATTGGTGATTTGTATATTATGATATGGATATATGGTATTGGTTATGTTACTATTTGTAGACTCTAATATTCTCTGATAAAATGACTGAAATAAATTTACTTTTCCTTTGATGGCTTAATTAAAATGAATCATTTAAAACAGGGGTCTCAAATTCAATTTACCTGGGGGTCGCAGGAGGCAAAGTTGGGGTTCTCCTTGAGTGCAAAGTCAGTAGTAAGCCTTGAACATTGGGGGGTGTGACCCAAACAACTAAAACAAAACAAAACAAAAAAAGATTCCTCTAGGGCAGGGTCACAAAAAGTTGTACGGAGGGCTGTTTGCGGCACACGGGCCGCAAGTTTGAGACCCCTGATTTAAAACATAATAATGGCATTCTCAAATATTAAATAGTGAGGATGAGCAGTTATTACTGGGGCAAGAGAGTGCAATAGTAGAGCAATAAACACTTGCCTTACACAAAACTGACACAAGTTTGATCCCCAGCATCTCTCACTCCTGCCTAGGAGTGATCCCTGAGTGCAGAGCCAAAAGTAAGCCCTGAATACTGCCAGAGTGGCATAAAAACTAAGAAAAAAGAAAGAAAATAAAGTTAACATTTAGAACCAAACCCTAAGAAAATATCAAAACTTTTCTCCTATTTATGAAATAATACAAATTAAGTACAAACAACACAGTGTGCTGTCATATTGATTTGACAACTTGGGTTTTGTTTTTTATTTTTCTTTTTTGGTTTTTGGGTCACATCTGGCAGAGCTCAGGAGTTATTCCTGGCTCTACGCTCAGAAATCACTCCTGGCAGGCTGGGGGGACCATATGGGATGCCAAGATTTGAACCACCATCCTTCTGCATGCAAGGCAAATGCCCTACTTCCTTGCTATCTCTGTCAAAAATCAAAGTTGATTTGACAACTTTTACTTAAGGTTTACTTTAAGTTCCGAATTATATAAAGGAAAGTGAAATTGTCCGAATTATATAAAGGAAAGTGAAATTGCATTTTTCAGCTTGTAAACAAATACATTGCTTAACTACTGAGAAGTAATGAATTTTCAGAGAAAAGGCAAGACAGAGATTAAGAGGCCCAAGGGAAAGTATAATTTAGATAGCAATTTAGTTGTCTGCCCTAGCATGTATGGTGAATAAATGAAAACAAGAAATTGAGAGAACTAAAATCCTGAAATTTCCCAAACATGCCATTGATTTCAACTGAATATAATACTTAAGATTCAACAGTGAAATTTAAAGAAACATTAACTGCTAGGTGAAATGTAGTTAGTAAATGAATAAATACTATAGTTTGTTATTATACCAATGTAAATTTATTTATGAATTTTATTTGGGAAGTGTGAAGTTTGGATTATACCAGGTGGTGCTCAAGGTTTACTCTTGGCTTTATACTCAGGGATCACTTCTAGAATTGCTTAGGAAACCATCTACATCGACATGCCAAAACAGGGTCAGCAAAATGTAAGGTGTAACCTCTGAACTATTTATCCAGACCCTAAATTTTCATAAATATCCTAGTTATGTAAGATGTTGAGCTGGAAGAAATTGTGTAAAGATTATACTGAAGTTTCTGTAAATTTTGGTAACACTTTTATAAATATAAAAGTAAATAGTGAAAATCCCTTTAAAGGGGCCAGGCGGTGGCGCTGGAGATAAGGTGCCTGTGCTAACCTAGGATGGACCTCGGTTCAATCCCCCGGTTCCCCATATGGTCCCCCGTGCCTGCCAGGAGCGACTTCTGAGCAAATAGCCAGGAGTAACCCCTGAGCATCACCGGGTGTGACCCAAAAACCAAAAAAAAAAAAAATTCCTTTAAAAAGGAATTCCAAATAAAGTAGATGTTGCATAATATCAAATCATCAAATATTATTTTACAAAACTAAATATTTTATCCATCCCACTTTAAAAGAGTCCACCTTATTCCTCAATAAAATCTATACTTTCATTTACTCACATACTCTTCCAATTCTCTATTTAACTTAGTTTCTCTGAGTAGGCTTGATTTTATTATTCCTTTTGGTTCATTAATCACTTATTTTTTACTGATCATGCCTAGCAGTACTTGCGGTAGTATGTGGTGCTGAGAAATGGACTCGGAATCTTGCACACTCTAAGCATGTGATCTTCTCAACTCTCTTTATTAATGAGAGAAAAAATACATGGTTGACCATACTTTAGCCTTTCATTTTCCTGAATTAGCTCTTCTATTTGAAGCAAATTATTCTTGTCTAACTTTTCTCTGGGAGAAAAGTAATACAGCAATTAATCATTTCCTTTCTGCTCAAACTTGTTTCAAAAATTCAGCTCTTCTTAAGATCTATCTATACAAACTCAGTTTAATCAAGTGGAAAAATATCTAATGTGTATTATTCAATGGATTTCTTGGTGTATTAACAGTAGGCAAAAAATGCTGCTTTTCTATTATGTAGCAATTATATCAGCGGGCTTGATAGAAATAAATTCTTTGAACATTTTTATATAGTCCAATATATAGAGACATTTGTTGTGAATATTTTAAATGCTGGATAAATGGGTAAAAGTCTAAGATGAGATCCTTAATTTCAAGGAGATTGTATTTTAGTAAGAGTTTACGGAGAGAAGTAACTCAGTGTTAAGTCAATTAGAGAAGTAGGTAGAGTACCTTATGGAATTTCAATTGAGTAAACTTTGGGGGCTGTGACCAAATTCATGTTTAGACCATTTTTAAACCCAGTGTTAAAAGCCTATAAAACAGACAAAAGTGCTATCCTTCCCATGATTTTACTGAAAAATAATGCCTGTTCATTATAATACTTACAAAAAAGCCTTTAGACACAATGCATCTCTGACATGCCATTTTCTATGAAACACATTGCTGCATTTTTGTCTAAAGCATTTCCCCAGTAACTATTTATCATCTACTCTATGTTTGTCGCATGAACAAAGGATGCAAGATACAAAATAAACCACAGCAAAACAATGCAAAGACAACCATGAATCATTGATGTAGTAGGGTGAAAAAGCAGCAAATAAAGAGCACAGAGACTCAAGTTGCTTTAAAAAAAAAAAGTAGCTGTTTTAAGTAAGTTAATAGCACTAACTGTGCCAATGAGTTGGAATCACTGAGAAAAATAAAGAATCAAGACTTTCAATACAAAAAAAAAGTTATTCAGCTGCAACTTTTTGTTCCAATAGGATACAGGCATCCAATAAGTCAATAAAATGATCAAAACAAGATTTTTTCATTTCCCCTCCACTCTAGTAATCTCTTCTACTGCTATCTCCAATTCAAGGGAAATGTTTTAATATCTATCTATATATATATTAATGTATTTAGACAGAAATTTTTTTTCCTGTTTTGGACCCATGGATTGTAATTTAGTTTTTGTTTTTTGGCCACACCCATAAATGCTTACAGGTTACTCCTGTGTAAGAGATGCTTTAAAAGATTCCACCAAATTCCTCAATAAAATCTATATATTGACCCAGGGATAAAACCTAAGCCAGTCACATTTAAGGTAAGCACTATACATCCAATACCATCTCCTTAGCCCCATGCCCCAAGAATTTTTAACATTCTTGTTTTAATTTATAGGAATTATTCTTTTCTTGTACATATACCAATCCTTTTCCTTTTCAAAGCTGTCTCCTGAGTTCTCTTGAAATAACCACAGTAGTCTTTGATCACTTCTATGTTTCTAGCATATTAAGATGTTTGGGTAACACCAAACCCTGCTACTCCATTATTCCTTTTACTGGTTTTGTTTTTTTTTATTTATTTATTTATTTATTTTTATCCGTTTTTGATATTATTTTCCTTCTCTTTTTTCTTCCACCTTTTTTTTCACTCTTGTGGATATTATTCGGTGATTTTTAAATTTGATTTGCTTTTAGTAGCTGATACCAAATTTTCCCTTCTCCTTTTCTTGACCTTTTTATCTCAAACAGAATAGCACAACTTGAAGCATTCAGACTCATAAATTGAGGGGAGAAAAGAATGTTACCAGGGCCAGTCATATGACCATGCAGTGTAAATAAAAAATGATCAGACTGGAACACCAAACAGAATAGATACCCTACCTACAACAAGCTGCTAAGTGGAGACCAGTTACACTAGTATTCTGGGGGGGTGAGAGTGGGAGAGTAAAGGAGGGAGATATGGGAGACATGCTGGGAACAGGAGTGGAGGGAAGACAAGATTGGTGGTGGAAATGCCCTTCATTCATTGTCACTATGTACCGTAAATAATTCTGTGTAATGAAATTCAGTCACAATAAAAATTAAAAAAAAAAAAGATGTTCTAAACTGGGCTAGAGAAATACCATAGTGTGTCAAATGCTTGCCTTGCACAAAGTTAACCCATGCATATGGTTCCTAGAGTACTGCCAGGGTGACTCCTGGTCACAAATCCAGGAGCATGGCTTAATGTCTCTCCATTCCCTAAAAAAGATGTTCTAAGATAATTGTGTAAATTTATTGTCAGGTTGTGGCATCAGCCACTATTGGTTCCTTTTAATATGACATCTCAGTATGGTCTGTTACTAATGTGTTGACATAACTGATGATAATTTTTCAGCACATAGAGCTGGGGATTAGATATTTATTATTAAATGAATAATTAATCTTATATTGCAATGAACTATTCCAATATAAGCTAATAGGATTTTTCTCAACTCATTTGATAGTAATATTTTCTATTTCACTTACTGTGAAATAATCATTGCTGATAGAGCCGAAGAGGTAGCACAGCAAGTAGGACATTTGCCTGGCACACAACTGATCCGGGGTCGATCTCTGGCATTCCATATGATCCCCAGAGCCTGCCAAGAGTGATCTCTTCACACAGAACCAGGAGAAATGCCCAAGTGCCGCCATGTGTGACCCAAATCCCCACACTAAAAAAAAAAAATAATTGCTGAGGTATCAGGATACTTGTGGGAAAAGTTATACATAATTGACTAATTACATGAGGCTAATATGCACATTAATTATAAAATGGCAATACCTATCTAATTACTAGATGTCAACTGAATTTCAAGTTTGTCTATCTTAAGGATATAGAAATAGTTTTTTTATGATCTGAAATTTATACATATTGAAAGATTTCTTCTCTGAGAAATTTACCTACTTGACATATTGTTAGTCATATTTAATTTTAATTTTATAAAAATTTGTTTCTCAGACGACGTTCTCTTAGGGTCAATATATAATAGAAATAGATATACCAATTGCTTATGTGCTTATTACCTTTTATAAACAGTTCTTTATAATATGCAGACATATAATTCACTCAATTAAAATTGCACAATAAAATGTTTTTCAATGCTGAGGAGAGAGCAGAGGACTCAGGGGCACATTAATTTTCTTGTGAAAACCCTGGGTTTGACCCTAGATACTGTATAGACCCTGAGCAATACTGTGTGTAGTACTGAAATTCCCCCCAGCATCACAGGGTGCTTCACCCTCTAGGTCTCCTTAACATCTGCAAGCCTAATTTTTGACATAAGTTTAGCTTGATAGTAACAACATTTATATTTCATGGATATTCATTTGTATATGCATTTCTAATGGACCCAAATATCTAAAGGTACTCAATAAAACCATTAGGCTAAATGCAGAATTATGTAGAAGGAAAAGTATATGGTTGAATCTATCAGAGATCTGGGTTCAAATTATACCTATACAACTCAGTAATAGCTCAACTCAAAGTAAAATATTTAGTTTCTGCTGGGATTCCTTCTTTGTTAATACAAGGCAAGCAAGCAGATCTTGCCAATCTGTTAAGAATTAAAGGAAAAGGGCCTGGGAGATAGCATGGAGGTAAGGCGTTTGCCTTTCATGCAAAAGGTCATCGGTTCGAATCCCAGTGCCCCATATGGTCCCCCGTGCCTGCCAGGAGCAATTTCTGAGCATGGAACCAGGAGTAACCCCTGAGCACCGCCAGGTGTGACCCCCCCCAAAAAAAAAGAATTAAAGGAAAAGCAAAAAAGCATATAACTAGATGCCTTGAATTACTACACACCTGTCAAGTGTTAGTCATAATTATTTTCCAAATAATTTCATTTGAGAGATATTTAGTTAAGATTTAGATAAGATGATTTACCAATTGCATTGAATTCTTATTCCCCAGCAGGCTATATAATTTATTATCAACTCAAATGAGGTTTCAAAGTGGCAAGCAATTGGATGTGCACTGGTAAGCAATTGGATGTGTCTTGGAAAATTATAAAGGTAAAGTTGTTAATGCTCTGCTCCTGGAAATCTGTTTTCCTTCATTTTATATGCTATAATAAAAATACCCGCAACACTGAAAGGAACAAATAAGAAGGTGACCTTGAAAGTGACTACGGATAAGATTCAGGATCTTGGAATCTATCAAATTCCTTATTCATTAAATATAAACATCTAATCTCCATTCAGTTCTCTCCAGAGAAATTTAAATCTCTTCTTGTAATAGTTATCCTGTACCTGTTATCCTTATGAGAAAAAAAAAAATCCAGGTTGAGTTCCCAGTAACATCATCATAATATGACCCTGTCATATGGAATGTAGAAGACTATACTAAACTCAATTACTGAATTTAAGTGTCATGACTCAGTCCCATTTGTTCCACATTAAAATTATGTTTGCCAAGTTAAGTTTATTCATAAATCTTCTCAAGTGCACAAAGGTCTACATTATGTTCATAAGTTTTCTAAGACCCACAATGCAAATTTAAGCCTAACTCATTTTAAATCAATGTTTACTTATTCATTTTAATATCAAGTACTGTAAAACTTGCAGTTAAACAAAAATATTCCATAATTCTAAAAAAAATATTTTCAATTTACCCAATAGTTCTCCAGTTGACACTACTTGTTTTCTAATGGAAATAATAGGAAATTTTCTGAAATAAAGAGTGATAGCAAAAAACTTTTCAGAAGCCTTATAGTCACTATTGTTTTTATAACTGTAAATGTAAATGTAAGTATGTTATTTTGTGTAACACAATCTGTTCAAAATTACTTCCTACAAATAATAGTTATGAAATAGAAAATGATTAGTGTACCTCTTCTTGCTATTCCACTACCAGGTGAGGCCTACCATCAGTTGAGAGCACTGTAAATTAATAAGTAATATGGGGTATAGTCCCACCCTTTGGCTAGCTGCCAGCTAACCACACCTGACCTGTACCATATAAATGGATCTCTATTACAGCCCCTAAAGTGTGAAGTTGATAGATCTACTGAGCTAATTACATGCTATAACAGTCATTCTATCTGTCACTTGGTGGAGATGGCATGAAATAAAAAGAGCAACATCAACCTAATCCCTCTGAGTCTTCCAACAGATCTAACTACAAATATTTGCCACCAGCAAAGCAAGAATACTAGAAAGTAATGGGGAAAATATGTAGAATCCCACAAAGCTCAATGAGTGATAACATTATCAAAAGCTATAAACAACACCAGTAGGTCCTCAAGGACTTTAATAATGACATTATGTCATAAAGTTTATAAACTCATATAAAGTTTATGAGGATATTCAACGAATTCAATAAAACTAAAGTCAGCAAAGTACAAGAAAATATGAGTCATAGTGAAAAAAAACTACACTATAATCAGAAATGGTAGAAATGAAGAACATGGTAGGTGATAATTTAAAAAAAATCAATAGAATTTCTATATAGCAGAATAGCAGAAGTGGAGCAAAAATTGTGGAGCTTCACGAAGGAGGAAATAGCAGAATGTGGAAAATAGTCTGAAAAGAAATGCTCAAACCAGAAAGCTAGGTGATAAGTTCAAGAAGAATAATAGAAGAATTATAGATGTTCCCAAACAACAGTTTGTCAAATGTGATGAAGAAAAACTAGTTAAAGAAATCATTGATAACAAGTTCCCAGTGTTGAGGATTATAAGCACAGAGATTAGAGGAGGCCCAAAGAGCTTCAGTGAAAATACTCAACTAGAAAAACTACAAGACACTATATTCAGAATGACAAAATCAAAAACTAGAGACAATTCTGAATTCAGCAAGATAAAAAAATGATCTTACATACAAAAAATAAAATCCATAAGATGTACAGCAGATTTGGCAAATAAAATTCTGAGCCAGAAGACTATGGAATGTGGAAGACTATACTACAACTCTATGAAACCATATGTGATCAATAATGCTTGATCCAAATTTCATGACTTGTACATGAATATATATGGAAAGTATTATGCTGAGTGAGATTAGTCAAAGGGAGAGAGATAGACATAGAATAAAATCACTCATCGGTGGAATGAAAGAAAAAATATAGTACAGTAATAATAACCAGAGACAATAGAGATGTGGGCAGAAAGACCAGTCTATGGTAGGAAGCTTGCCACAAGTAGTGAAGCAGTTAGGATAGAGAAGGGACCACTATGACAATAATAATTGGAACTAATGACTATGAACAATAACTGGGTGGTGAACATAGATCAAATGACAGGGATGGCATCTCTTCATTAAAAATAGTGCATACCCATCAGATAAGGGGCTAATATCCAAAATATACAGGACTCTGACAGAACTTTACAAGAAAAAAACACCTAATCCCATCAAAATATGGGGAGAAGAAATGAACAGACACTTTGATAAAAAAGAAATACAAATGGCCAAAAGACACATGAACAAATGCTCCTCATCACTAATCATCAGGGTGATGCAAATCAAAACAATGATGAGATACCATCTCACACCACAGAGATTGGCCCACATCACAAAGAATGAGAATAATCAGTGCTGGCGGGGATGTGGAGAGAAAGGAACTCTTATCCACTGCTGGTGGGAATGCTGTCTAGTCCAACCTCTATGGAAAGCGATATGGAGGTTCCTCCAAAATCTGGAAATTGAGCTCCCATTCGACCCAGCTATTCCACTCCTAGGGATATACCCTAAGAACACAAATATTCAATACAAAAACCCCTTCCTCACGCCTATATTTGTTGCAGCACTATTCACAATAGCCAGGCTCTGGAAACAACCAAGATGCCCTTCAACAGATGAATGGCTAAAGAAACTGTGGTACATATACACAATGGAATATTATGCAGCCGTCAGGAGAGATGAAGTCATGAAATTTTCCTATACATGGATGTACATGGAATCTATCATGCTAAGTGAAATAAGTCAGAGGGAGAGAGAGACGCACAATAGTCTCACTCATCTATGGGTTTTAAGAAAAATAAAAGTCATTTTGCAACAATCCTCAGAGACAATAAGAGGAGGGCTGGAACTTCCAGCTCACTTAATGAAGCTCACCACAAAGAGTAGTGAGTGCAGTTATGGAGATAACTACACTGAGAACTGCCATAACCATGTGAATGAACGAGGGAACAAGAAAGCCTGTCTGGAGTGGGTGGGGTGGGATGGAGGGAGATAGGGACATTGGTGGTGGGAGTGTTGCACTGGTGAAGGGAGGTGTTCTTCACATGACTGAAACCTAATCACAATCATATTTGTAATTAAGATGTTTAAAGAAATATATTATAGAAATCACAGTGTCTAAAAGAGAATAAAAGAGGAGAGAGATGGAAAGGAAGAGAGAATGAAGGAGAGAGAGAGAGAGAAGTAAAATGCCTACACTAGAGACAAAAAGAATTGGGGAAAACTAGGTACACTGGTGCAGGGAAATATACCCTGATAAAAGTGGTGTACACTGTAAGACTGACACCCAATCATGAACAACTTTGTAACTATAGTGTTTAAATAAATTAAAAATAATGCTTGATTTTGCTAGATTGTCATTCAGATATGCCAAAATGATGATACAGAGCTTTGTGGACAGGCAACAATTTAGGGAATTCCTAACTTGGAAAGCAGTTTTGCAAGAAGGGTTAAAAGAGCTCTCCAAAGGACAGGGCAAATTTCCTAACATGTGGCATTGAGTATGGCACTCACAGTGCATATGGATGCCCACTACTTGGTTAAAAACAATATGTTTTTGAGAAATTTTTTGAGAATTGTGTTTATGGGTTATATTCTTCCCACTGTAACTTCACCTTGTCCTCTTTCTTTGTATCTTTGTCTTCAGAAAAAACAAACAAGCAAACAAACAAAAGACAATATGTTTACTCCTTTTGACTAAGGGATTTACACTTTTTTTATTAAGAACACATTTATATTGGTTAAAATCACTTAGCAATTAATCATCACAAATTTATTTTTACTGATTTACTTTCTGATAATTCATTTGCCATTTCTTTAAGTTTTGTTGGAGCAAGTAAAATGAAATAAATGTATTACACGCCTCTAAAAGGGCATGCTAGGGGGTGGGTGGGAGAGAACCTGAGGACATAGATAGAGGAAAGGGACACTGATGGTGGGATGGTGTTGAAACATTGTATGCCTGAAATAACTCTTGTGTGAACAAATTTGTGAATCAGACATTCTTTAAAAATATTTTTAAAGTAAAAAAAGAAGATACACACACACACACACACACACACAAAAGGTTTATCAGGTTCTTTTCTAGTAAACCCTCTTTCATCAGTCAACCCCAACTATCATTCATTTTTGTTTCTATCACTTTCCTTTTTATCAAGAATATCAAATAAGAAAAAACTTAGTGTTATCAAAGACACAAAATATTCTGTTGTATCAAAATACATAAATTTGGCAATTTTTAACAGACGGATGGCTAAAGAAACTGTGGTGCATATACACAATGGAATATTACACAGCAGTCAGGAGAGATGCAGTCATGAAATTTTCCTATACATGGATGTACATGGAATCTATCATGCTGAGTGAAATAAGTCAGAGAGAGAGAGAAAAATGTAGAATGGTCTCACTCATCTATGGTTTTAAGAAAAATGAAAGACATTCTTGCAATCATAATAATTTTCAGACACAAAAGAGAAAAGAGCTGGAAAGTTCCAGCTCACCTCACGAAGCTCACCACAAAGAGTGATGAGTTTAGTTAGAGAAATAACTACATTTTGAACTGTCCTAATAATGAGAATGTATGAGGGAAATGGAGAGCCTGTCTAGAGTACAGGTTGGGGGTGGGTGGGGAGGAGGGAGATTTGGGACAATGGTGATGGGAACGTTGCACTGATGATGGGTGGTGTTCTTTACATGACTGAAACCCAAACACAATTATGTATGTAATCAAGGTGTTTAAATAAAATATAAGAAAAAACCTAAAAAAAAGTCTAACCAACATACAATGCACATACTTGAATTTGTTTTTTTTTACATTTTTATTTTTTATAACCCGTGAAACAAAAAAAAATATTCTTTCCAATACTTTGCACATTCTCCTTTATAATTCCATCCTTCCATATCTCTGCCCATTATTCTATTGCCTCATTCAGAGGTCATCACCGATTTCCCTTATGTCACAATAAATTTATTTTAATATAACATACTATATAATATATATTTTATACATAATATATGATATATTTATCTGTATAAATATATGTAATAACATATAATCGCTAGGTACTTTTTCTTTCTTTTTTTTCTATCAGGCACAAAATTGATTTGATATTCACTCATGTTATATTTACCCAAGATTTTTATCTATTTATATTTTCAGAAATATTTGTTATCTTCAGTTTGGGTTATTTCAGTAATTTTTGTGACCATCTGTTACAAGACTTTGCAATACCATACAAATTCTGTTTATGTTAGGCAGACAGATGTTGAATCACATGGTAGATAGTAAAAGATGACATTTAAAAAAATTGCCTTTTTAAACTGGTTGCAATATTTCATTCCTGTTAGTATTCTACCTGAGGCTTACTCTATCGAGATATTTTTCAGCATTTAATAGTCTTTTTATTTTGCTATTTTCATAGGTGTGCAGTAACCATTCATTGTGCCTGAATTTGCATTTTCCTTTAAATTAATGATACCAAGCTTTTAGAATTGCTTATTTACCACATGTCTACCATTACTAGGTTGTTTTCACTATTGAATTTTGGAAGTTATGTATTTTGGACACAATATGTTAAAGTCAGGTATATGCAATTTAACTATATTCCCCCAATATGTCACATTGTAATCCCAAAAGATACCTTTTGAAAAACTGGGTTTTCATTTGAAAAGATTCAAGTTTTATGAACTGTGCTTTTGGTGTTCATGATGAAGAAATATTTAACTGAGATCATTTTTTCTTTGATGTTCTACAAATAAATCAAGTTGGAAACATGAATGAACTGCTTTGTAGATGATATTTTAAACTTATTAATATTTTATGATTTCCAGAAGATCCTCTTTTACCTAGATAAAGATATCTTTAATTTAATTGCTATTTCTAGTTGTGATACAGTGACAGATATTTTTCTCTGGTTAGGAATAAAGGGCAATGAGAAGTAGCCATTACTTACTGGGTACTTTTAATTCTGTTCCTTTCTTATTTGTTGTTTTAATTTTAAATTATTTATTGTTTAATTTCTTTATTTGTTTTAATAAATTTAACACATTGGTTATTTTAAGTAATTATAACTAAATTATTGGGATCTATTATTCACAGTCAATAAGACGGCAACAGCAGTTATATAGGCTAATAGGCTAATATGGTAGGACACGTATTTTATCAACATTTTTCCAATTTATGTGCCTGAACAAGCTACGCAGATAAGTTCTCTCTTATAATTAGAGGAGAAAATCTTTCATTTAACTAAAAATCTGTAGGTATATATAAATAGGAAGATATTAAAAATTAAATAAAGTGAAGACAAGGACAATTAGAGAAGATAAATGTAAGACTAAGCCAATTCCCAGGGTACGTGTTCATATAGGAGGTCTATTCCTCAGTGAAGAAGCAACCCCATTTGTAAGTATAAACTCCCCCTTTCACATAATAAATGAAAAGGCTAAGGGGTCTAAAGTAAGAGAGCATACAAGATACTCACATGCACGCATAAACACCAAATTGAGTTTTTGAAACAGACATTAAGCTCTGACAAAGAAACTTGCTGAGTCACCTAAGATAAAATTTTAATGATTTTGAATTGATAGCTAATTGAGTTTCCAGAGCCTTTTCCCATGCTTCTATGCTTTATTCATATTTAGCTTCGTCCTTACACTTATATGGCAATGTGATGAGAGAGAAAGAATTGGAAACCCCAAAATAAAAATTTTAATAATTTAATTTTTTTTGGTTATTTGTACTAAATGCCTTAAAGAATAAATTCCACATACATAACTAACCTTATACAGTCCTAAAGTAATTAAACACACTTTTTTCTTTTTCTGGGTCACACTTGGTGCTGCTCAGTGGCTGCTCTCAGCTCTGTCCTTGAGAATTCCATCATCAGTGCTTGGTATTGAATTTGAGTCTTCCTGCATGCTCCACATTTACTTTTTACTTAAAAATTTAGTTACATCTAAAGTCTCTAATCAAATTATTCTTACCCATAATTACTTCTGAACTAGAATAGAAAATATAAAAAAATAGATACAACTCTATTGGGAGCATATATATTTAAGTCTAGAAGAACTATTAAAAGTTACTGTCCTGGAGCTGGAGAGATAGCATGGAGGTAATGTGTTTGAATTCTGTGCAGAAGGTCGGTGGTTCGAATCCTGGTATCACATATGGTCCCCTGAGCCTTCCAGGAGTGATTTCTGAGCATAGAGCCAGGAGTAACGATCCCCTCCCCCCAAAAAAGCAAAAAAAAAAAATTACTGTCCTTTTATTTTATTTTTGAAACAATAGCACTATACACGTTAGAACAAATAAATTATGCCCTTTAGTTTTTTAAGCCAAGAGGTTCAAAGAGGTTTGCCTATGGAAAAACAAGCTATTATTAACACAAGATAGTTTAGTTGACTTTCTTAGTGATCCATCTATGTTACCATATGTATTTGTAATGAATATGTAATGAAATTGAAATTTGAGGAAGGGTCATATGTCTCCAGAGGCTAATACTGCTTTATAGATTGGATATTTTAGCTGCTTTTGATATTAAAGACTATTTCTCCATTACTTTGGGAGCAAAAATTACTTTTTGATATTTAGAAGTAATAAATACAAATGCTAAGCTTATAAAATATTATTATAATAACTATGCAATAGCTATGCTAAAAACAAAAAACTCCAGAAATTTTCTTGTGGTTAAATCAATTTTTTTACTGCACTACTATGTAAAATGGATTAAATGATTATACCTACTCTGTAGAAGCAGAAACTAGGGTACAATGTGGTCAGTTCATTATAGTAGAAACTGTAGGACTGGAATATAAATCCTAATAGTTTGATTTCAGAGTCTGTGACCTCAGTTAATGGGCAACACTTCCTTTCCTTACTTTTTTTTTATCTTTTTAAGTTTAAAATTAATTCCCATTTCCAAAGAGACTTTTGAACATTGTTTTTCTTCAATTAATGGTAGACCTCTTGACATGTAGGTTGTGAGTGATTACTGAAGCAAAAAATTCAATGATGAACAAATGTTATAAATTACTATAAGTATCAAATAAAAAGTGAAATTTCATATGGCAATAATGGCATAAAATGAAGGGCATCAAATATGGAAGTTCATCATTAGTTTTACCAAATAAAAATTCAATTGGAAATTAGAGAAGAGCACATTAATGAATAGATGTCTCTAGGGAAGTGTGACTACCTAATAAAATGAATTTCTGATAACTATGTCTTAAATATATTTATGAAATTCTATAAATGGCAGTTTAAGTGATAATGAGAGGATAAAAGATAAGCAGAGGAAAAGAGAAGAAAAAATTAGGTAACCTTTTAATCTCCAACAGAATAGCATAACTTGAATCATTCAGTCTCATGAACTGAGGGGGGAAAAAGCATGATACCAGGACCAGTCATATGAACATGTAGTATAAATAAAAAAAATGACCAGACTGGAACACCAAACAGAATAGATACCCCACCTACAACAAGCTGTAAAGTGGAGACCAGTTACACTAGTATTCTGAGGTGTGGGGGGGGGGGGTAAAGGAGGGAGATATGGGAGACATGCTGGGATCAGGAGTGGAGGGAGGAAAACATTGGTGGTGGGAATGCCCTTCATTCATTGCCACTATGTACCATAAATAATTCTGTGTAATGAACTTCAGTCGCAATAAAAATTTAAAAAAAAGAATATAATTTGTAAACCAAAAAGAAAAGCTACACAAAAGTTAACCTTGTGGACCTTTCATCTTGATATTTCAGTCTCCTGATCTACGAGAAAATTAATTTCTATTTTTTATGCTTAGTATGTGGTATTTTGTTATGGCAAATGTAAACCATAGATTTCATTATACCCCCACCCATACGGTGGATTGAATTTTAAGTAATAAAATATAAAACTCTAAAAAAAAAAGATAAGCAGAGGATCTAATAAAGATTTAAAGTCTGTCAACTTTGTAATGCTGTGCTAATAAAGGACTTAAGAAGTCTAGAAGAGAGCATGGGGATGCCTGATTTGCAACATTAATTAACTCACTTCTAAGGAATAAATGCTCACATTATGGCTAATTTCATTTTTGGAGGGTCATAGCTGGTGGCACTCCTGCTAGGAGTCACTTCTGACAGGCCAAGGAAATGGTATGGGATGCTGGGAATGGAAACTGGGTTGGACACATACATAGCAAATGCCCATCTGCTGTGTTTTTGCTCCTGCTCCATGTATTATGGCTAATTGAATATGTGGTTTAGAGGACATATATGCAGCAATACATTTATAATGTTTCCTCCATAGAGATTGATATCAGTAATCTCAAAAACTGGTATCATTAATCCCCAAAACAAAATTGGAAACATATTAAAACAATGCGATTCAAGTATTTATAACCTTTTATATTTTTTTGTTTTTATAGTTGCAAGAGTAATTAGAGGCAAAAATGTTTTGAACTTTATTTTGTTTCCTACTGGTATTATTGTTTAATTGTCGATTTTAAGTGTTTATATCTAAGGTATTTATGCTATTAATTATTATTGAAATTTGAACCTAGGTTTTACTCTTCATTAGTATGACACACATTTCAAGAATCTTCTTATATTTCTTTTATTATATCTGAGAAATTACATTTATATAACTTAAATTTTAAACAATGGCTATGCTTTTTAACCAACTTGTAGAAATTTAATAATTAGTTATTTTAAGATGGCATAAACTAAAAAAAAGATGGTATAAACTGACTGTCACTAAAAAAAATGTTTAAGTTATTTTGCAGGCTGTAACGTCAAAAAATTAAAGTGCACTAAAGTTCTCAGACCTTCTGTTAACAATTAGAAGTAATATATATCTCCTAACTTCTTACTATAAATTTCAAAATAAAATTTTATGTTATTTAATTGCAGATAAGGCAAAGATTTTCATTAAGTGTATTCTCCTGGATAGTACAGCATGAGGGCTTGTGCCAGGCATGCATGAACCTGGGTTTGATTCCTGGCACCACACTGTTACCTAACTATAGCTAAATATAGTCCTAGAGGATCTTGAACACTGCCAGATGTGGCCATACAAGGCACCCAGCACTGCTTGAGGTGACCTGGATATCATGTTTCATGGAATATACAATGTTTCAGTTATATAAGAATATAGATATTAATCTGCTTGTATTCGAATGAAATCATGTACTACTATTTCATAGACGCTGCCAGAGGATAAGATATTTCTCTAAGACAAATAATTTTATCATTCACGAAAATGTTACAGCAAGTACTTCTTAATGGCTTCCTCTTGTTTTCCCTACCCTTCACATTTCAACAGGAATAATGGCAAAAGAGTCTAAGTGGATATTTTCAGAACCAGTGAACTGCATGAAAGAAAAAAAAAAAACTATTGAGTCTGAGAAATGTATTTACTTAAAGTAGATAATAACTGATAGTAACTGGAGAAGCAAACAACCATTTTCTTTGGGAAAGACATTGTCTTCTCCCTCAAGACTGCTGCAAATTGTTTGATAACACTGAAGGATGACCTGAGAAAATGCAGTGTAGTACCATGGCATGCCAAGACACAAAGTACAGAAATGTTCAGGGCTCTTGTTCCAACAATTTTCATTTTCCAGTCACATATTTCAAACTCAACAAATGCTGGCATTAATGACTATTTTTCATTAAATATTTATTTTATGGGTCTTTAAAACTGAGCCTTATTTTGTAAGTTGATAACTGAATATATTATCCGATTTACAAAAGATTACTGACAAGCAATGATTGCTTTTCTTTGATATTTTATAAAGTAACTGATTTTGTAGTTTGTCTAATCTATGTTTGTTTTGTTTTGTTTTGTTTTGGATTTTGGGTCACACCGGCAGTGCTCTGGGGTTACTCCTGGCTCTCTGCTCAGAAATTGCTACTGACAGGCTCAGGGGATCATATGGGATGCTGGGATTTGAACCACCATCCTTATGCATGCAAGGCAAATACCCCACCTCCATACTATCTCTCTGGCCCCTATCTAGCCTATGTTTTATCACATTTTGTTTTTTAGAGTACTCAAGTGTACATGCATGTGTGTGTATATGTGTGTGTGTGTGTGTGTGTTTGGGTCATACCTGGCAATGATGAAAAGTTTATTCCTGGCCATGTACTTAGAAACTACTTCTAGTGAGGCTCAAAGGATCATATGAAATGCCAAGGATTAAACCCATATGTAAGGCAAGTGCCCTACCCATTGTACTATCTCTCCACTCCTAAAGATTTTTTATGCATGCTCAAGCTAGTCTTCCATTGTCAATTATTCAATGTTTTATCAGGAATCAAAAAGAATTATTGTAACAAATCACTATAATAAATAAATCCATATTTCCCTAAAGCATCTTTGTAATCAATTTTTAACTATTAAATTCTAGATTGTATATTTTGCTGGAAATATTTGTACTTTTCCCCCCAAGTCACAACAATCTTCATCTTGACATTTAAATCCATCCATGTAGCCAATTTCCTTCTCAAATTTCCAAGTTACTAAAAAGTCACTAATACTCATTACTAATTAAAGTCAATCCAATGGTCCAGAACATCATTGTGAAATATTATATTATGTAAAAAAGGGTGTGGCTATGTGAGGAACAAAATACTATGTTATAAGAATCTATTGAAGTTGTGGGAACTAAATAAATGTCATAAAATTCGGTATCCAGTTGTATGCTTACCAAATATTCAAAAAACATTGTGAACCTGTTGTTAAAATTAGTGGCTTGATATCAGCTCACAGTGAGATTCTGCCAGAAAAAAAATGGACAAATGCTACAAATTACTTTAGAAAGCTAATTTATCAACTCCCTCCCTCTCTCTCCCATATATATATATATATATATATCTATATATATATAGATATATATATATATATAATGTGTGTACATATATACCAAACAAGTTTCAGCCCATTTCTCTTAAGTATAAACATTTCAAGTAATTATGTAATCAAGTTGTATTTCTATTTTGCATTAAGTAAAATAATATAAGCATTACAATCAAGTTTCTGTTTTGTTTGTCCTTAATTACCTTCTACATATAAAGATAGACTAAAATTAATATTTCTAAAAATAGATGATTCATCATGTCTCTAGCAGCTAGGTAAGTAATTAAGTAAACATCAAATAAATTACTTTTGAGTTTGAAGATTTCAAATTGCTTCTTTTAACAGTAGTTTAATCATCATCAGTTATGTGTTATCAGAAAATCTGTTGGGGCGGAGAGATAGCACAGTGACAGGGAGTTTGCCTTGCATGCAGCAGGACCGGGAGAGACTCGGTTCAATTCCAGGTACCCCATATGATCTCCAAGCCTGCCAGGGGCAATTTTTGAGTGCAGAGCCAGGATTAACCCCTGAGCTCGCTGCTGGGTGTGACCCCCAAACCAATCAATCAATAAAGTTTTTAATAAAAATATGTTGTACAAAATCCTAGGAGTTACATTTATTTATTTATTTTGTTTGTTTGTTTGTTTATCAGACGTGCCTGGCTGTTCTCTGGGCTCATACCTGGCACTGTGCCCAAGAATCACTATTGGTGATGCTTGAGGAACCATATATGAAACAAGAGATTGAATAAGGATTGTAAGATAACTGCTATACTATCTCTTCAGCCCAAGAAATCTATGAATATTTATCTGGAAATATTTGAAACTATAAAAAGACGGGATATAATAAAAGGTCATTTGAGGAGTTGTTTTTATTATTTAAAATTTTGAACTTTGCTATGTCTTTCACATTAAAAATGATTTAAAATTTGATTCTATTTCATATACAAGTAAAAGTTTTTCACAGTCAAATGCCCGTGACTAATGAAGCTAGAGATACATGGAGTGAATTTTTAACTCTAAACTTTTGTAGCCATAATATCCAATCAATACCACTATTTAAGTGCACACACACACAGTTGAATCAATATTTAAACACACACATTGTATGGGCTGACACAGGTTTAATTTCTTGCTCCACATATGACAAGCCTAAGTACAAGCTAGGAATTAAGCTCAAAGAATCACAAGTGGTCAAACAAAAAATATAAAAAGAAAATGATCCCCAAAGAACTAATAGAAAGTTACCAATAGCCATGGTTCAAGAAATTACATTAAACTGAACATTAAAAATTACTTGCCTTAGTGGGTTTCCTCCTTTTGGATAAAATGAAAAATAATTTTTGTGTGAAATATTAACTAATTAGTTAGCTTTACTTTTCTGCAGAGCTGTAGATTAAACCTAGGACTGTTCATACAAGTTAAGTGATCTACTGCTGCATTATATCCCTGAATCTAGAAAAATATCTATTTTTACTATGGGAAATTGGCTTATGAGTATAAATATTTTTAAGTTCTTAGTGGTACAGTTATGTCATATTACACCCACTATCAAAGTGTCAGTATCCTTCACCATAATCTAGGAGGACGTTTCAATCCACCCCACCTTGACAATCTTAGCTTTATGGCTATTATCTATGGTTTGTTATTGCTGGACAACGTCTCTTCACTTTACTTTTTTCCTTTTTTAATATACTGTGTTAGTATTATCACTATTTATCTTTATTGTTTGAGTTGGTCTCACTTGAACCCATTCAGTTCTATGCATATTTTATCGAAAGAAAAGATTTCACTTTTTCTAGTGGCTGAACAGTATTACATTATGTATCCATCCAACATTTTCTTTATCCTCTTATTTTTCTTTGAGTAGGTTGTTCCCAGTTCTTAATTATTCTAAGTAGTGAGGCAATGAACATAGAAGGAACATATTTTTTTCACAGTAATTATTTTGTTTTCTTCAGATAAATATCTAGGAACCAAATTGCTGGATAACATGGTAGTCTATTTTAGAATTCTGTTGAGAAATCTTCATACTGATTTCTACAGACAGTAAATCAATTTACATTCCTTCCATTAGTATGCATTTTTCTCTTTTTCACATTTCCTCCAGCACTTATGTCTATCCTTTATCGTATAGAACATTCTCACCGGTATAAATGCTCTTACAATTTTTGTTCGAATTTCCTTGATCATAACTGGTGATGAGCATTCATTCTTTCATATGCCTGTTGGCAAACTGTTTTCCCTGCTAAAATATATACTCAGTTCTTATGCCTGTTTTACATGTTTTTTTGTTTGTTTGGGGGCTTTTGTTGCTGAGTATTTTGAGTTGAATTATATAACTCAAATATAATTCCTTTATCTCATTGTATACAATGCAAATATTGTCTTCTATTCAGCATAGTGTTTTGCTTGAATAATAGTTTAATGCAGAAAAGTTTAACTGATATAACCTCATTTAAAATTTGCATTTTCCTGCCAATAGAGTCAAATTTGTAAAAATTTTCACTCAAACCAGTATCACAGAGGTTTTTAACCTATATTTTTTATGAATTTTATTATTGGGGGACTAATATCCAAGTTTTTAGTGCATTTTGTGATAATTTTATGCTTGGTATGAGATAGTTACCCAATTTCACTTGTTTTCTAAAGCTATCTAGTTATTCCTAACAGTTTTTTAAAACATCATACCCCATTTTAGGGTCTTGTTTCTTGCAAATTAACTGTCCCTTTATGTAATGCTCTATTTCTGGACTCTCGGTTCTATTCTATTTGACTCCGTGTTTATGAGTTTCTTGCACCATACTATTTCAATATCCATATCTTTGTACTATAAAGTCAGGAAACATGGTATCTTCAGTCTTCTACTTCAGATTGTTTTGGCTATTTGGGGTCTTTTCTGAATATTTACAAGTTACAATAATGTTTATTCAATGTGCTTTAATAATTTTGTTGCAATTTTGATAGACTTTTTACTGAATATTTAAAATGCTTAATTAAAATGAAAACTCAAGGCTTTGATAGGTAATCACTCAAAATCAACCAGATTTGATTCAGTATTTAGGAGGGTTGTATCAAAAAAAAAAAAGTAACTGTCAGTCTAACTAATTGACAGTTATCTCCAAATAAAATAAAGGCCTCATATTTTATCCTTTAGAGCACTAAATTTTATGAGTACTTTCATTGCATAAGATAGCACTAAAATTATCTCTATAACTAGCCTAATTATTTACTGTTATAAATTATAAAGCAATCATACTACCTCCTCATCAAAAAGATCCTAAAATAAAAGAATGTATCAGATATGTTGACACTAGACATGTAATCAAATAAGTTTTCCAATTATTCAGAAAAACAGAAAAACATATTTTTAGCATAAGATGGATGCTTTTGTGGATCCCTTTATAAAACAGTTGATCCAGCACCACTTTAAGTATAATGTGCAGCCCAGAGAAGCAATTGAAGGCATGAATTTTGTTTATTGTCCTTAGAGCACTCAGGACAAGTATTTTATTAACATATATTTCACCTATTTGAAAACATTTTTTCCTTTTTTATGCATACACAGTATTTGATTTCCTTACCTACAGCATTTGCCTGTTTTTCCTGACTCTGATTTTGAGGAACTTACAAATATCCTGTTAAATTCTAATCTTTTTTTAAAACTTTTCTCACCATAAACATTTTTTCTAAATTACTACTCTAAAGAAGATGAATGCTATTCAAGAGTCCCAGGTAAAAAAAAATTTTGTGTCATTATAAAATAAAAAACATGCACAATTCAAATAAAGAGAAATAGGATTATGGCCCATTGTCATATATTTTTGGTTTTTACATCTATGTGTAATAAAACAACTATTGCTTCTCTTTCTGTCCCCAAGATGTTCATAGTGTATGCAAGTTTTCAAAAACACATTCACAAATTTTTATTAAAAAAAAACTGTCCATGAAAAAGTCGTGGACTACTGAAAAGGTTGAAAGCTACTAGTATACCATTACATGGAAAGCATATTACTTATGTGAGTTTGATATCCCTTCAACTGTGTGTGCGTGTGTGTGTGTGTATGTGTGTGTGTGTGTGTGTGTGTGTGTGTGTGTGTGTGTGTGTGTGTGTGTAGGGGGTAAACTCAATCTCAGAATAAAGTCTTAATACTTTTTGGTATCCTAGAATTAAATTCTCCAAATATAGGAAGAACAACTTACATTGAATTAACCAAACCGATTACTGATTACTCTGGTCAGAAGGCAGAGATTGGGCCACACCCAGAGGTACTCAGGGGCTATTCCTAACTCTATGTTCAGAAGCATACCCTAGTGGAGCTCATATGAGTATATGTAGAAGGAGAAGGAAGGAAAGAAGGAAGGAAGGAAGGATGAAAGGAAGGAAGAAAGGAAAGAGGGAGGGAAGGAGGGAAGAACTGAAAGGAAGGAAGGAAAGGAAGGAAGGTGGAAAGGAAGGAAGGACAGAGAAGGAAAGGAAGAAAGAAGGGAAAGAATGAAGGAGGGAAGAAAAGGAAGGAAGGAGGGCAGGAAGAATGAAGGAATGAAGGAAGGAGGTTTTCATTTTTAGTTTCAGTTACCTTTGTACTCCAGGAATATCAGAGATAGAGCAAATAGATACACTTAAGAATTAAGTTATCTTGTAAACACAATAGTATAAACTTATCTATAATTTTCCATTTTAAATAATTTAGAGACCAATATCTTGACAAAGACACTTCAGCTTTTTGATGAAGAAAGAACCTTGAGATAAATTAAACGAGCATATGAGGTGGTAGAAGACAATTATTAATTGCATAGAGTTTGACTTATAAGATTCTTTTACTCATTCATAAGCTGAAATATCTACTACTTTTATACATTACTACTATATATTCATAGCATTATAAAATCAAAAAAGTCATAAATTGGGTTTTAAGAAATTAGCATGACTAAAGAAAAATTCAAAACTGTATTTTAAACCAACGTGGATTGGCAAACATGTCCCATTGAGTTAAACTCTAAATATGTAAGGTTATAATGTATCTATTGAAATATTTTTAGAAATTTGTAGTAATGAATAAATAAACTTTTTAAATGGCATCCCCTTTATCTGAGGATAACAATATCCTAACTTTGAAGGTTATTACACCTTCATATGCTTTATTTAATTTAATCTACACAGGTCTAGAACTACTCAACTTGAATCAGGATGATGAATTTAGAAAACTGTTTCAAATTTATCTCTGTCATTGTTTTCTTTTACCTTGTCAATTATAGTAAGAACTTAGGAAACTATGATAATATTTTAAAAACACATTCCTTCCTTTATTTTGCACTTCTGTAGTGGACATACCTAGTAATGTTCTGGACCTGGGGTTACTTACACAGTGCTTGGGAGACACAGGAGCTATATCCTATCATTTGGAGCATAGCAGATAAGCGGTTAGGTGTTGATAGACCTTGGGATTAAATTCAGTGGCCCTGTACATGTTAGGCACTTGAACTATGCATTTTTTGCTGTCTATTTCTACTTTGATTTTTTTATTCTTTATTCTTTGCCTAGCCATAAAAAGATTGCTCCAGCAATCAATCATATAAGAAATTGGTCATTTGTACCTAAAAGTTTACTTAAACAATGTTGTAAACCTTTTTTATTTGTTTTTCATAAAATTATAGGAGATGTGATAAGTTAAAAATCCAAGGTACTGTAGTTCAAGTAAATAAAACAATGAATTGCATATATTATGGTGCGTGCTTAAAATGTACAAACAAAAAATAAAATTTTTCTAAGAAGAGTAAAAAATTTTATGTGAGTGCAGGTTCACGATGGATGAACAGAACTATAAGGCTAATGTGTTCTTGAATTATGTTATAAGGTAGAGCATGGTGAGAGACTATTTTTTACTATACACTACCATACCTGGTATCTTCACTCATGGATTCTTTGAAAATTAAGAAAATCCCAAGTAGAATGTCCAAAGTTGCAGAGAAACTCAAAGCAGCTACAAAAATGAATATTTAGTCAAAGAATTGAATATATATGGAAATAGGCATTATTACTATTGTATATAATTTTCAAAGAGGATAACTAAAACCTCTGTTTTGGTCACATTGGAATTAGACTATTAAGATTTTGTACCTTTATGATGAATATAACTTATGAGATCATTTAAGTTATAATCCTCTGTCAATGGTTTTAATATGAGCTAAAGGAATAAATTAGGATTTAAGATAATTTATATTTTTCTTCATATAAAATTATAAGTTAAAATTATAGTGTGGTTAGGTCTATTGATACTACAAATAAAACCACATGTAGATAACAATTTGGGCAAACCTAATATTATTTATAAAGAATGTACTGAGTAGTTGAATGATTGGTAGGATTTCTACTGTCATACTAAAAACCTCAAGCTAACAAATGATTTAAGTATATGATGATTATAATTATTCACCTGTAGCTTGGAATAAAATTATAATTTTCATTTTCTTTAAAATTATTTGGTCATCTTGATAAAATCACATGCACTGATTTATAATACTGCACATGCTTTTAAATCTAATCGAGGATCCTAAATTTAGTATTTAATCAGTTCCTACAGTCAAAGTTCAGCTTCTTTAGGCAAGATCCTTAAAATTTGAGATTTCTGCTTCTCATATCTTTTCTTTAAATTTTATTTTTAATGTCACTGTGAAATTACAAAGTTATTCATGATTGGGCTTCAGGTATACAATGTTTAAACACCAATCCCTTCACCAGTGTCCACTTCCTTCTACCATGCCCCTACTCCAATTTGCCTCCCAACAATCTTCTTCTACAATTTAATATATAACTTTGCACTGTAGTATAAAGTATTGCTGCTGATAGGGTTTCATACATAACACTTTACATCCTTTCAGCATCACTTCCTCCTCCTTGGTTGAATGCATTCCTTCACCATAAGTGTTTTCCCCATATCCTCAACACACACATGCTCATCTTTTCTTCCAGTTCCTCCAGAGTTTTGTTTCCTTCTGAAAAGCAGTTCCCATGTTCTTTGTTCCCATTGTCTTTGCATATTCGACTATTATGTTTCTTTATATCCCTTTATATCCCGCATATGAGAGACTACTCCATTGGTCTATCTTCCTCTTACTAACTTCAATCAATCTGATACTTTCCAGGCTCTTCCATGTAAGAGCAAATTGTATGATTTTTATCTTTTCTTATGGATGAGTAGTGTTCAGTTGTGCATATGTACCATACTTTTTGTAACAATCTAAATCCTCAGTAGAATGGTTCCTTAAATAGAAAGTAGAATGGTTCCTTAAAGTAGAAAGGTACATTACGAATGACATTAATTAAATTAATTACATTAATATCCAAGTCATTTATTCTTAGACACTTGTTTCTTGATTTTGGTTACTATGGATAGTACTGCAAGAAATATAAATGTGCATTTAACTTTTCCATTTTGTTTTTCGACCCTTCACGTATATTCCAATAAGTGGAGTTGCTGAGTCAAATGGAAACTCAATTTCTAGGTATATTAGGAATGTCCATAATTGTTTTCTAAAAGGGCTATATTAGTCACACTCACCGGCAGTGACTCAGAGTACCTTTCTCTCCAAAACCAGCACTGTTTTTTTATGTGTGCCAGTCTCTGTAATATATTTCATTGTTGCTTTGATTTGCATCTCCTAATGTTAATGATGCAGCACATTTTCTCATGTGCCATTTGGCCATATTTATTTCTCCTTTGAGGAAGACTGTTCATCTCCTCTCCACATTTTGGAAGGATTAAATTTTTCTTAGAAAATTCTACCAGTGTCTTACATAGCTTTGATATTAACCCCTTATCTGATGGTTTCTGTGTATAAAATTTCTCCTAATCCATGGGCTGTAACCGTATTCTTATCACATCCTTTTAAGTTATATTGTATTTTAGAGGTTTTTGGGATCTATAAAGAGGGATATTCTGTAACATTAAGGTTTTGAGACAAGTATGTTACCGGTAGATTTTGAATAGTGCCTTCTGTCTTCTCTGCTATATCAGACATCCCTTGAATACCTAATTGTGTCTTCCACTTTTTTTTGTGTTGTGTGTGGTTTTTGGGTCACACCTGGCAGTGCTCAGGGGTTACTTCTGACTCCATGCTCAGAAATTGCTCCTGGCAGGCACGGGGGACCATATGGGGCACCGGGATTTGAACCGATGACCTTTTGCATGAAAGGCAAACGCCTTACCTCCATGCTATCTCCCGGACCCCGTGTCTTCCACTTTTAATTCACTTAATCATTATTGGTGCTTTCTTGTCTTGGTGAGGCTAGTAGTGGGTCTCTGCTAAGAGGTTTAGAAGGTATACAACAAAGTCTTTGCTACATTATTATCCAGTTCATGTAACAGCATATTAAGGTTCATGGCATATCAACTAGTTTTCAACTCAGCTCTCTTCTGAAAATAAGGATACTTTCAGAAACTATGGAATGTTCCTTAAGCCCTCCTTCTGTAAGTTATGATGGCCTACTTGGGTAATTTTAATGCGTCCCTCGCTAAGTTTGATATGTCTGCGAATTGGGCAATTTTTTCTATATTTCAGTTTTTCATACCTATCATGAAATTTTAAAAGCCAAATCTTCCACCTCATATCCTCAAATGAAATTAAAAATACTGTAGTCCCATTTTACAGATTTATTGTTTGGGAAAAAATTGTTCTGAGAATCATGTGCCATTTGAATTATGAATGGTAGGTTGCAATCATTAAGCACTTCTATTCATAGTATATTAATAGAGCCAAACAGGAAAAAGCTATCTTCTTTTTACTTTATCTATTTTATAACTACCATTTTATCTTACACCACGATGTGGCATAATCCTTAGGGTGGCTTAAGGTATCTGTACTCCCAATAGGAGACCGTATCATTAGACCACTAGTACTATTATTCATATGTTATAATTAAAAAGAAATATATATCTTATCCCATGAAATGCTTTGATATGAAATTTAACAACTTTATATAAACATGTTATTAAAGTTGAAAATTAAAATAAAATTTATTTTGTATTCTTATGTAATAATATAAATCCTGACCAGAATGGTTCCTTAAAAAGGACATATACATTCATATTTCACAAAACATTACCTCTTATTTTATTAGACAAAATTTTGGTCTACAAATATTCTGATGCAGTAATTTTATCTCAAGATAAAATCTTTTTCCAGATTTTCCCAACTAACCAAACTAGATCATTTAGCCCTTTTGTGCTACCACATGCATTTATATTTCTTTCAGAACACCCATCATACTCGAAATTTTCAGTATCAACATGGCTGAATAAATTCAAACGTATAATTTCTATTTTCTAGCATAATGACCTGGACAGGGGGAGGTGGTTGATACATTATTTATTAATATGAATTAGCTTTAATAACAAACATAAGTTACGTTTCTCACTTGTTGTACACGAACAGTTTGGTTATCTATTTTACACCATTCCTTTTGAGATCTGAAAATCTGATAAATTTGAAAGATAGGTCTACTGTGGTTATACTGACATCAATTTCTAGTTCTCCAAAACCAGATTTTGAACATAGGAAATTCACCAGTACATATCATCTTGTTATATTTTTTGACAAGTAATAATTTGTGTACAACCCTACTCTGACACAAGAGTTGTCAAAATACAAGTAGGAGATCTATTTTTATTAATACCTACATTCATAATCAGAGTGTTTAATTTTAATATACTTAACTATCTTCGCCCTTTTTTTTTTAAATTAAGTTAAAGTTGTGCCTGATTTCCTGGCAGGCTTGTTCAGTCTTTAGCAGGTCATTTTGTTCTATAAAGATTCAATTAGTAAGATTTAGTCAGGTTATGGCTAAATGGAATTGGCTAGAAAGAGCAGCATATAGCAATCTTTATGTAAATTTTGATGTTACCAGCTAACCTTTGTTTGAAACCAGAAAAATCAATAATTGAAACTTAAACTATTTCCAAAGAAACATACACAAAAGGGCCACTATCTTTGGGCTTGAGATAATGAAGACTGAGACTATTTTTTATTGTTCTTTTTTAAAATAAATCTTTATTTAAGCACCATGATTATAAACATATTTGTAGTTGGGTTTCAGTCATAAACAGAATACCCCCTTTTCACCAGTGCAACATTCCCACAAGACTATTTCTAATACAAAAACAAATTCCTGGGCCAAGGTAATAATAATACAGCAGGTAGGGCTCTAGGACCTTGCATGTGGCCAATCCACGTTTGATTTCTGGCATCCTACTTTGCCCTGAATCAGGCTAAACTGTTTTATTTTACCATGAGTACTGCAGAATTTTAATTCCTATGCAAGATCCCACATGAAGAGAGATTATTAGGGTACTTGAGGAAACAGCTCAACTCTCATCATCTGTAGAAAAAGGTCCCTCCCACGTGGTAGTTTTTATGCTTTCCTTTTTCTTTTTTCTTCTTTTTGTTATTTTCCTTTTTTCTACTTTGGTTGCTCTTTTTTCTTTCCCATTTCTCTTTTCTCCACTTTTTGTGCTTTTTGTATTTTGCCTTCTCTCTTTTTTCTTTCCTTTTCTACTTCTCTTTTTGTTCTGTTCTTTCCTTTTCCTTTTCTGCAAGTGCCCCACCTGTGCTTGGCTCTTTTCTCTCCATCTTCATCTTTGCCCAAAACCTGAAGGCATCAGTATCTCAGACCTATTTGTTGAATGGACAGGGAATCTAGGGAAGAGAGAGGGTCAAGGGTTTGCCCACCCATGGCGCGTCTGAGGCCCTTCTAGGGGGTTGCCGGGCATTCTCTCTTCTGTTCTCTTCTTCCTCCTCCCCCTTCTTCCTCCTCCTTCCTCTTCCTCCTCCTCCCTCCTTCCTCTTCTTCCTCCTCCTTCCTCTTCCTTCTTTTTCTTCATCCTCCTTCCTTCTTTTCTACCTTCTTTTTTCTTCCTTCTTTTTCCTTTTCTTCTTCCTCCTCCTTCCTCTTCTTTTTCTTCGTCCTCCTTCTTCCTTCTTTTCTAGCTCCTCCTTTTTTCATCCTCCTTTTTCCTTTTCTTCTTCATCCTCTTCTTCCTCCTCCCTTTTCTTCCTCCTCCTCCTTCCTCTTCCTTCTTTTACTTTGTCCTCCTTTTCCTTCTTTTCTACCTCCTTTTTCATCCTCCTTTTTCCTTTTCTTCTTCCTCCTCCTCTTCTTCCTCCTCCCTTTTCTTCCTCCTCCTCCTCCTTCCTCTTCCTTCTTTTTCTTTGTCCTCCTTTTTCCTTCTTTACTACCTCCTTTTTCATCCTCCTTTTTCCTTTTCTTCATCCTCCTCCTCTTCTTCCTCCTCCCTTTTCTTCTTCCTTCTCCTTCCTTTACTTCCTCCTCCCTCTTCCTTTTCCTTCCTTTTCTTCCTTCTTCTTTTCTTCCTCCTTTTTCATTTTCTTTCTCCTCTTCCTTCCTTTTTCCTCCTCCTTTTTCTTCCTCGTCCTTCTTCCTTCTTTACTTTTCTCCTCCTCCTCTTCCTCCTCCATCTTCCTTTTCTTCCTCCTCCTTCATTTTTTCCTCCTTTTCTTCTTCCTCCTCCTTCTTCCTACTTCCTCCTCCTTTGTTTTCTCCTCCTCCATTTCCTCCTCTTACTTCCTTTTCTCCTTCCTTCTCCTTTTCTTCCTCCTTCCTTCTTTCCCTTCTCCTTTTCCTCCTCCTCTTCCTCTTCCTTTCTTTTCTTTTTCCCCCTTTACTTCCTCCTCCTCCTTCCTTTTCTTCCCCTTCCTTCCTTCTTTTTTCTTTTCCCTCCTCTTTCTTTTTCCTGCTCCTCTTCCTCCTCCTTTCTTTTCTCTTTCCTTCTTTGCTCCCTCCTCCTCCTCCTTCCTTTTCTTCTTCCTCCTTCTTTTCTTTCTCCTCCTTTTCCTTCTTCCTCCTCTCTTCTTCTTCCTCCTCCTTTCTTCTTCCTCCTCCTCCTCCTCTTCCTCCTTCTTCCACTCTCTCTTCTCTCTTCTCTCTCTCACCTTCCCTCAACAACCAAAACCCACCCGCTTGCTTCTCCCCCTCCACCTTCCTACACCGAGCAGCGCCCAAGCGACTGCCACCCGGAAGTCCCGCCCGCCCGGAAGTCCCGCCCCCGCGCCTCACGCCCCTCGCGCGAGGTCGCGGGGCCGAGGCACGTGGGCGGCGGGGGTGGGGGGGAGTGGGCGCGTCGTCGCGCGTGCGCGGCCGAGGGCGGGGCGGGAGGGGCGGGGCGGAGAGCGAGGAGGAGGAGGAGGAGCGGGCGCGCCGGCAGGTGGGCGCGTCCTCGCGCGTGCGCGGGAGCGCGCGTCTTCCCGCCCGCCCTCTCGCCGCGCCGGGTCGCTCGGGGTTGAGGGAGGGAGAGAGAGAGCGAGGGAGAGGAGGGAGCTGCGCCGCTTCAGCCGCGCTCAGAGGCAGGCGCTCGGTCGCCGCGGTTCCCGGGCCGCCGTCCCTCCTTCCTTCCTTCCTTCCTTCCCCTCTCCCGCCCTCAACGCCCGGAGCCCGGGTAGCCGGCCAGCCAGCCAGCCAGCCAGCCGAAGCGCGGGGCAGGACCGCGGAGGAGCGAGCCCGGGAGCGGGAAGGGGAAGGGGAAGGAAGGGAAGGGAAGGGAAGGGAAGGGAGAAGGGAAGGGAAGGGGAAGGGGT